>JAUJPO010055371.1:0-14338 GCA_032270745.1 Tiaropsis multicirrata
TTATTTTATGCTTTCAGTCTTGCTCTTTAAAGCTATCTATCCTATCTTCAACTCTCCTCAGCTTTCTCATTTCAATTATGCTGGGCCTTCACGCAGCTAGGCTTCTTGTTTCTTTATAACAACAATGAAACGTTTATACATGAATGAACAAACATTACGCACACACTACGCACTGAAAATGCAAAAGGAGCAAAAGTGTTACGAAAACGCTCAATGCGGACATCAAATGGATAGACTGCTTTCCTTACCCTCAAGTTAACCAAAGTTTTTCTGAGACCTTTGGGGAAAGTTTTTTATATCTCTGACTGCTGCTTCTCAACCTCTAACGAATCGTGCTTCTTTACCTCAAAAAGAAAGATCGAATAATATCTCTATAGACAACAGCTAGATAAACAGTCAAATAATATAAACTTTAAAATGTGAAATAGAATTTCTCAAAAGCGACCTGCAAATATTTATGAGCACCATGTCACAATCATGCAAACTGGTGGGAGCCATTTATGATCAGAGGAAAATTTTAATATAAAATCTAGATGTTTTTTGAATTAGATTTCGCTTTCCCTAATCTTTCCCTAAGACTGTTTATAAGGGTGTTTTCGACAGCGATTTTACGATGTATTTGGAAAGTGTCAGCTTCCTTTTTTCTTTAATTTGTTGAGCTCATCTCGAATCTTACCACAACACTCGATCAGTGCATTCAATTAAGCCTCTACGGCCGCTGGCTGCATTTCTTCGGTCCCTGGTAGCTTTCGTTTCATTTTAAATACGATTTTCTTCTTCGTCTTTTTCAACTCTCGAGCGATCAACCTTTTCTCGTTGCAAATTTTTTTCATCTCTTCGAGTAATGCTTGATATTTTTGAAGCTTTTTCGATTTCTCCTTCAGATCTTCGGACAGGTGAACTGAAGTTTCTCTTACTCCTTGTCGTTGTTTTGCTCATCGCTCCGATTTGTTGTCACAAGAAGGCTCTGCTGTAATTGCTGAACTTTTTCCAAGTGTGATTTAGTCGCTTTAATTTCTTCCAGCTTTTTCTCAAACTCTTTGACATGTTTTTCGATCTCGGTGGAGTCGAGCTCTTCAATTTTAGAAAACTTGAATAGCCGGTCTCCATGGAAACCTGATACTTGACCGAACTCTTCGTCGGCTTTTGAAATCTCCTTTTCTAAAGATGAAACGAGGCTTTGTTCTTTTTCAAACCGTGGTGGTTGACAAAGAGCGTCGACGATGTCTTGATACTCCTTTTCAACAGTTATTTTATTTTGAGATTTCTGATATATGGTATTTTCAACAACTTGTTTGCTTCCAAAATCTCATACACAATGTGCAAATGATCCCTGCTGCTGTGTCCACAAACTTTACAGTATCCCGACCCATTCATTGCCAGCACCAAAAGATAGCCAAGGTGTCGATTGAATCTGTCTTCATGAAGGGGTTTTTACAATCTTGACAACAGACTTGTTTGTGTCAAGTTCTATCTGGTCTTCTTTTCTTTCGGCCACTTGCTCATCCTGATCATCTTCTTCCGCTTTCTTTTTGGAAGCTCTCGTAGATTCGAATCACCTGTCGATCGGTTTCAGTTGCCAGAGTTTCGATTTCTTTAACTACAACTCTGAATTTAATTTCAATTCTCAATATTACAGGGTTGGGATCCGGCAATATTTTAAATATTTTTCAACATTTTTGGCACTTGGCAATAAAATCTATATTTTTTCAATATTTTGGAGCAATATTTTTTCTTCAGAATTTCATGCAATACTTTTGTTTCACATGCTGGTCCACTGAGCATAGAGCTATCCTTTAGGATTATTCATTTTACCTCATGTAAATCCCTGTAAAACAGGGTGGCCACGCAGGCTGAAAAGAAACTGGAAAAGAGTACTTTTTTAGGGTTAAAGGGCTGGAAAAACTTGAAAGTAAAGATTTTCGTAACTCATATAAACAATATGTAAGTATCAATTTTCCTGTCGGATCCAACCATGGTGGATCCTCAAAATAAAGAGAAATTTGAGTTTATTATGATGACAGAAATAATAGTTTCCATATTTTAATATGCCTCAGGCATGTCCCTCTCGCTTATTTTCAAAGCAATCACTTTATTGAAAAATTTAGATATTTTTTTTTCTTTATTGAATTTTCTTTCATACTCTTGAAAAGTGGATCCTAAAATAGCACTTTTAACCTCTGAAATGCCTCTGAAATGTATATTGTTTCCAGCAGTCAGGGAAACCTTGAGAACCTGGAACTTGTTGTACTATTGTTTAAAAGAGACCTAGAAAAGTCAGGGTATTTTCAAAAAAAGTTTGGGAATTATTTTATCAAAAGGCTTTTGATCTAAAGGATTAGCTAATCTAAGAATCTTTATTTTGCGAAATTTTCTCTGTCGGACCCAACCTTGGTGGGTCCTCCCTGAAATAATGTCGGACCGGTAAGCTGTAGAACAGTACATGTTTCAGAATCAGGGCTGGGAAAATGTACCTTTTTCAGCCTAATATGATTGGAAAAAGATTATGTTTAGGTCAAAAAGGCTGGATTCTTTGAGTCAGAAAGAATTGACTACAGTATTTTGCTTTTACCTTTAGTTTGCTCCTTCAAAAACGAAAGTTTTATTGTTTTCTGGTTTCCCAGGTTTTCCCTGACCGCTGGGAACCCTGATTTAGCTATATCAGGGTGGCTACTAGTCCTGTAAAGTCCTGAGTTTGGTTTCAGATCTGAAAAACCATCCCGTAAAATTATAAAAGTTCTGGAATTTTCTGGAGTCAATCTGAAGAGGGTAAAATCTCAAAATTTTCTTGAGTCCTCCAATGCTCGGTTTTCGTAGATATAATAAACATCGGATATAAGTAGACTTTTGGGTTATCATTTTTTAATTTCAGAATCTTGAGAATTTTCCTTTGAAATGCCCTTAAAAAAAAGGAAAAATTTCTGAAATTTGACTTTTTTTTACCCTGTGTCCAATTAGTGAAAGGTACAAAAGATAATTTGATTTGATAATTTAAAATATCTTGAAACTTTTTCAATATTTTTTGGCACTTTTAGATTTATATAGCAATAAATATTCTGAAATCTTTCAATCCCAACCCATATTACCAGACACAAAATTAAACTTGGCCCACACCAGTACTTTAGTAAAGTCGAGATAAGTTTTATTACGTATAATTAAGAAGGAGTTTTCAAACCAATAAGGGGTAAATTGTTGTTTAAGTGGGAATAAAAATCATGGATGAAACTATGCGTGTGCTCTAAGTTGAACCAATCAAGCACATTGAAATTGGATCGACTTCCAGAGAGTAGAGAATGAGCCAAAGGGTTGCTACATATACTTGATCTAACTAAGAGTATGGTATTCAGGGAACAACTAATGGATGAGTAATTTGTGTTAGGAAAAGGTCCGCCTTTTCTTGACACATCTTGTAAAATGAGCTGCATAGCTTAAAATTCAATTAAGTAATTAATGAAGGATAATGGGTAATCTATTAATGCACTATCAGAGGTCGTAAAAGGTCAGGTACTTAAATTTCTTTTGATGAAAACCGTTTAAGTTTTTATATAATGTGTTGCGTAGGTTTGGAGGATAAGTGAAATTGTGTTTTGGCAAGAAATGTACTGATTGATTGATTCAGTAGTATTTGATAGTATTGAGTATTACCTGATGACAATGTGTAACAAAAAATGATCGTAATTGTACCTTTCTTGGTTGAAGAATAAAGCCGGGAATCCACTCCAGTTTTTTTTGAACGGATCGGCAAAATAATCCGTACCGTTCTAGTTTTATTGAACCGGAATGGAATATACAATTTTTTTTGTGGCAGCACGGACCGTTTTTAATTTAAGCGCGCAAAATTTTAAAGATGGGGAATGGTATCAGATTTCTTTCTCATCATGCTGATCAAAAACCTCGGTCGATACTGATTGATCTTCAATTTCATCATTCTCATTACTGCTACTATCATTACTTAGTCCGAGAGGAGACTTGTATTTTTCTTGGACAGCTCTGAATGGGAGACGTATAGTTGTTGTTGATCGTTTGAAAGCTGATATTTTTGCTGTTGTTGTTGTTGTTCGGGGGGGGAGGGGGGGGGGTCTGCACTTTTCCGGTGTAACGGTATTGGGAAATTGCCAGATTTTTGATCGGTATTTCGGTATTTCGTATCAAAAAGGGTAATAATTAACTTTCGCAAAAGAAAAAAGATATTTTATGACCCAATTTTCTAGTCATACATTTCCACTAAAAGAAACTTGTTTAAGCCAATCTACAAAGTTTGATTTTTCAAAGTTTTCTAAGCTGTCCGGCCGTTGTTGCCAACCATGGTCGCAATTAGTTACTATATTATCTGACCCTTCTACTTTAAAGTTCCACACTGCCTATGTTCATTATATTGTATAAGGTACTTTGTATGGGTTTCTCCCCAAACGTGATTTTGGGCACACCCCAAAATAACAAATACTTACAAATAGGTTTGCCGATTGATATGGTTTCATCCCACCTCTTAAGATATATGGGGAAGGTAGAATTTTAAGAAACATTTTAAGGGTTTTCGTCTGAAAATATTTTGTATTGAGGGAGCATTTGCATTTAAGGGTACCAAGCCAGGAATGAATAATGAATGGGGGATCGAGTTATTTGTCATTCGTGGAAGCAGTTTTCTATTCATATTTTTGTTCACGAGGCTTGTTTTAGCCTATCTAGAAAGGGCTATTTTCCAAAAGAAATCGTCGGCACCAACCATGGTGGCGTCTCCTTAACATATAAGCTGGAGATCTCGGAAGTTAAATAAAATCCGTAAAAAAGAAAATCAATGGATTGGGAAGTTGAAAATAAGATAAGAACACAGTGCAGTGAAGTCAAACTAAGAGAAGATTAACCCGGCCGGGGAGAAGGTACTGACCGACGGGGGTGTGCCGCTGGGTTTTGAAAAATGGATCTTACGTGGGATAAATTTTGGCGATTATTTGCCAAAGTTAGTGAAAAAGGGACCAAATTCCAAAATTTTTTGAAATATTTTGATAAAAAAGAATCCCACGACTTTCAATTTTGTGTTTTCGTGTCCCTACCAGGGATTCACGAAAGCCAAAAGGCTACCCTGTCCAGCGGCACATCCCGTAACCCACTCCGGGGGATAAATCGATAAAGGGTAATTTGCAGTTTGAGTGGAGATTTAAAATCATGGATTAAAGAAAAAAAGGTCTTTACTTGACTCAGTAGCAAGTCGTTGTTTTCTTTGTTTAAACATAATAAATGTATAACGACGAGAAACAAAGGATTGGAAAAAATGTTTGAAAAATTGGCCGGTGTCGGTATTTCGCCTTTTTTTCAGACGGTTTACGGTATTTGAGCTAGAATTTGACGGGATGACGGTATCGAAGACCCCTGCAAACCCTCCCCCACCCCACCTTGTTCCTGTTGTTGATGAATGAATTGCTGATGTTGCATATATTGTTGTTGCTGGTGAAATTGCTGTTGCCAATTTCGAAATTGATTATAAGGAATTAGAGGTGAACCCGTATTTTCTAAAAGTTTATCTGCATCGTCTGCATATACACTTCTCTGTTGTTAAAACTATAAAAAAACACGAATGCACGAAAAATATTTTTTGAAGGTCCCTTTAAAATCTTGTTAAATAGAAAAATATTTCAGGACAGTTTTAATTACGTCAATTATAACCACGTGACCATATTTGAGCAATTTGATTGGTTGAATGACAGATGTCTCAAAACGACCCGTGAAATAAAGCCAGATCGTTCCGTTTTACCGTTTTAACACAGTTTTTGTGTTAATCGCGTGAAGACTCGATCCGTTCACATGATTCAAACATGTGGCAAATGTGATTTCAAAACAAAAGAAAACGAACCGTGCCGTACCGATCCGTCTAAAGAAAACTGGAGTGGATTCCCGGCTTAAATCATTCTCGGTTGAGTTTATGTCTATTCATATATATGTAAATAGCATAATGAGAAACATAGCAAGTTATACAAAAAAAAATTCATGCGCGGCTCTGGCTCTGGTGTGTTTGAAAGGTAACAGAAATTAATCTTGACGAGGATAATCAAATCGATAATGTGAAATGATGTCATTGACCAAGTTTGTTTATTATGTTTTCTTCGTATCTTATCTCTGCGTCAAAATGCTTTCTTAATTAACCTCTCATACAGAGTTAAGTGGAATGGATTTACGACTTGTTTTTAGACTACTAGACCAACTGTTCAATAAATATGCGCCATATATGGAAAGTTCATGATGTTGGCGATTCGTGGAATTTTAAGCTCAGATTTTCTACATACATATGCTATAGATATGTTTAAAAATCTTTATGAAGGTCACTGTTTTGAACGTGACATTTAATTTCAAAGTGCCATATTTTTTGTTTTGATTTTTGGAAACTTTGCTTTGATTCTTTTTTTATTCTCTTAAAACGCCATACACGTTCAGAGTAACAACCATAACCATATAAGAACACAAAGGTTAACCAACCATGTTAAGAACATTTTCACGCATAAATATAGTCAAAATAGCGATCCTGGACGGTTTTTAAAACTTGGTATGAAGAAATAGCTCCATTTTGTTAAAATTATATTCAAATTTTTTAAAACATTTTGACTGCCATCCAAACTAATAGATGGGCTCCCTATAATATTTATTTTCTTGTTTTTACGTAATGTCAGTATTGCGTACATTCGTGGGCCTAAATTTATAGATTAACGCTTTTCCTAAATATTATCAAATAGTGTTGCTACAAAAAAACGCAAACTATTTACTTTTAATCGGCGTCGCTCGTCATAAGTAGAAGCTGTCTAAATATTTGTAACCTTTTTCTCGTGTAGCGTCAAACATGTTTGGTAAATACATCATCATTTGTAAGACGCTTCATCAGAGGTTTTTCGAGAGGCTGGCGAGTCAAATTTTATCCTTCTTATAAAGAATTAAACGGTTTATATTTTCATGGGTTTATCTCTTATCTAGAAGCTTTTAGCTTTTTAGATTTCTTTTTTCATTAGACTATCTTGTAAGGAGTTTTATAGATTCCATTTCGAAAGTTCTCAAGGGTCGCATACATACCAACAGGGTTAATCTTTGGCGTTTTTTCCATTGAACCTCAATTTACGAACCATATTGAATTATGAGTTTAAAACCAGATAAAAAAATGAGAATGTTTAACTCGACTAGACAACATCATGAAACGAAAAAGACCTTAACTATCTTGATGACTTCAATGATTGCAATGACGGGTTCGAGGGTTTTATTTCAGTGCCGTAGACACGAAATAGATATCAGGGGCCTATATGTAATATTTAAAGAGATAAGGGCCGACGGACCAGGAAACCACAGTTGGAACGAACTTCCTTCGATCCCGACCCCCCGACTCCATGCGGATCCACTCTGGGATGGTTTTGACCAGGACATTGATACAGGGGTTCACTTCAAAACGTTTCTTCTAAAGTGCGGTAAACAAACTGATGCGTGATGGGTCACTAATGAAGCCTTATCCCACATTGCCACAAATTTTTCATCTGACCCAAAGCCAACTGACTTTCCATTGTTTACATCAAATTGTCACACATCGTAATCATTTGTTTCAATTAATTTGATTGCCAGGGTGAACCATTATAAGAGAGGAAAAGACACCTAGGTTTGAAAAATAAACATGTCATCGATGAATATTAAGAAATCTTTGTGTTTATGTTCTGCGGCTTTTTAATTTAAATTTTTGTTCGTTGAAATATGATGTATTGGTTTTTACATAGTGGTGCTAAACAATGGTATCCGTACATACAGCTTTAAGTTAGTTTGGGCCCTAGTTTAGTTGTTGTAAATACAGCTTGTGAGGCAGATTTAAACTGTTTAACAACTGTTCGTGCACCGTATGAGTTTGATTTATCGGTTGTGCAGGTAAATGGGATTCCTTAAAAGTGGGCTTTAGGCTCTCTTAGCTTTTAGATGAGAAATATCATAACAATCCATCATGTGAATTTGGGTGTGCAATGCAAGAATGTGCTGAGAAAGTCTCTTTACAGAGTTACTTTGAATACTGTAATTACTTAAGATTTTTAGCTAAATTTGTTTCCTCACAGACATTACACCATTACATTATCGATTAAATATCGATTTCAAAGTTATACTTGAGTGAGAAGTTGTTAATGAAAGGAATGTTCATTGTTAAAGGAGGGTATCAAATATGTAAATTGTTGAAGGAGGTATCATATGTGTAAATTGTCCACACTTTCTTGTATCACTTCATTATAACACTTCCTGCTCCAGCTCGTCCGATTTTCATTTGTGTTTTTCAGCAAGAATTTTCGTTTGAGGTCAAATTGATTTCTACTGAAATTGGAGATTTGCCCCAATGTGAATTTGGTGTAAAAATGAATTTTCTGTATGTCTGGCTCTCTTTTTGTGTCAAAAGGTTGTCTTGTCTGCAAATATGGCGGCCGCTATCCCTCGATCCTAGTATCCCCGGCTTAATCAATTAGTGTACCTTTAGTAATCTTTCTATTAGTCGCTGCAATGATTCTTTTGAAGAGTTTATTGTCTTTTGGTTTGCTCATACCATTTACATTACAGAACTGAACTTGAGGTAAAATAGGCTATTCTCAAAGTCTTTTGTAAGAGCTTGGAACTTTGATAAAATAATAGTGTTTTTTGGTCCCAAAATTGTTTTGAATGGTATTGACTTTTTCAAACTTTAGCGTCTTAAGTGGACATTTAAAGAGCCTCGTTTGGTTTAACTTGTGAGAAGCATTTACGTATTTTTCACGTCACCGTCGCTCAAAGGAAGTGATTTCTAATATTCAAAACATATTCTGCAATGTGTGGGTTTCCCCAAATCAACGAAAACCAAAACTTGTTCATATGACATTCTGAAAGATAAAACGATCATTGACGTAATGAGTCATTATGTAAAAACAATATTAAAGGAATTCGTGCCAACACATGTATGCATGCTTTATTACCTTATTGTTCGAGTTAATAGACCATATGTTGTACTTTGAGAAAAAAACTGATGCATTGTGGTCACCCTCTTTCGCAAATGATTGATAACAGGTTACCTTTTTCATTACAGACTTGATCCAGTGTAGTACTTTATAATTTCTTTTGTGTGTACCACTGAAATTGAGTAGATCCAAACCTCCAAATAAAAGACTGTACTCTCTGGTCTTTAATAGACGTCCCCTCCGCTAATAAACTTTTTCGATTTTTTTTTCACCCAGGAAATTCTTATTGACATTTTTCTAACCCCTCGGGTATTCCACACCCTCGTCTATTAGAGACCAGAGAGTACCAATCTGGTTATCTTATGATGTAATTGTCATTCACGAAATCAACTCCGCAAGTAAATTTGCAAAAAATGAAAGCACTTGAAAATCTTATTTCTTGCGAATTAATTCCGTTGCTTTTAAAAGTTTCGCATGCTGTGAAATACTATTTTGTTGTTAGCATGCTTGAAATCCATTTGATGATTGATGAGTGAACTTTTGAAAGTTTCGCATCACACCTATAAGATAAGCTTTTCTACAACAATAAGTTTTTTGCGCTTGGAACTCTGCTGGTCGTATCTAGTCTGCAATTTATAACTAAAAGTAATACTGACTTTTCAAAAAAATATTTAATAATTGTTATGGAAAGAAACGGTTTGATTGGTTTCGGCGATCAATATAATGCATGTCTGTTTATAAAAAATATACTACGGTATAATCGAAAGTCTAAAGTAGCGAACAAGTATGCAAGGAAGTGACGAATTCATAAATTCTGTAAAGATTTGTTATTTCAATCAGTCGTTCCCAGATCCTCATTCAGTTTTTTTTAATTTTCATGATGGTCGTCACGAACCTCTCTAAAACAACCATCAAAATCGTACACAAGCAAAAGAGAGGACTGGGTCGTATCTGGTTTGTAATTTAAATTAAAGCTGAGTTAAAAAAAAAAAATTGTTTATTATAGAAATAAATGGTTTGATAATCAATATAATGTCCGTTATAAAAAACAAAACAATATGCAAACTTTTTGATTTTCATGATGGTCTTCAGGAATCTCTCTAGTTTAACAACCATCAAAGTTTTATGATACAATATGATAAACCTGTCACTTAGTAAACATAAAATCGTAAATTGAATAAGGTGGTTTGATTTTTTGTGGTAATATCATGCATGTAGCACGGTATTCAGGAAAAAAGGGAACAAAGGCACAAAGTGACCGACCGAAGGGTTTTGACTGCCTTTTCAACTATTTTGTTTTCAAGTTTGTAAATGGGGTGTTAAATCATTCTCCCCTTCATTCTTATCTCTCATCTTATCAATAACAAAATGTGGTGTAGTGTGAAGAAAGGGGTTAAGGAGGATTGTAATCACTTGCATGTCACAACAGGTCTCGCTTCCCTCCTCGTTGTTGTAAACACAACATGAATGATGATGAAAGCACGTCTTTACAGCTATTACCGTCCCTGTCTAAATTCCCGTCTAAATTACTTCAAACAATTTCAGATGTTCAGTTAACTGACGGATGCTTTTCGAAGTCATTCGGTAGAATACCTTGCATTGTATGTGAGCGAAGTTGACAACCAAGGGCTTATTCCAACTCGGAAAATACTTTTGAAAGCATAGATGTGAACAAAATTCTTTTAACTGTATGATTTCTTCATTCAGATGTTTCTTATAAAAGAATCTGGTTGTCAATACAATAATAATGTATTTGATAGTTATGTGAATGAAATTGTTCTCTCCTGACATTTGTTGTATATAGTGGTGATGATGATGAGATGATAACACTTGCACAGTTGTCGTTGCTCTTATCGTCCTCCTCGTCTTTTCGAATATTTTGAAACACATATATAGCCAGGTGTATGTATTATTGGATTGGAAGAAAGTTCATTTTTGACAATGAATTTTTAAAAAGATGCTACTGTACTTGATATCGGGTAAATAAACTTTTGATTATGCGCATACGCGGCTTTCTTCAGCTCTCAGAAACAGAGAAGGTTCGAAAGGGGTTTCTTTTTGTTCATTATTTCTCGTGCGGGAATCATGGTCAGTATTTGGCATCACCCAGCAGACACATGAAGCTTTTCAACGTTGCTTCAACGTCCAAAAAACGTCCTGACGTTAGAACAACGTTTCCTGTCTACTGGGAAGAATAAAGAGAATAAAGAGAAGTCCTCCTTGTCTAAAACCTCTTATAATTGTATTTTAGACAGGTTGCTAAGCAGACAGAAAATAATTGGAAAAGGTTCCTTTCTGGTAAATCGGCGAAGATGTTTCCCTTTAAAAGGTGATAAAATCGCAAAGAAATAAATATTGTCAGTTTTTACTTGTTTTACATGTGTACAAATATTGTTAGCAATCAAACTAATTCCGTGTCATGACATATCTGATAATGATCACTTTTTATTTTCTTGTGTTTTTTCTAGCAGGTCAGATGTCACACACAAACTTTGCATAGTATATTGTAGTATATTCAGAAAAAAATTCCTTTCTCCCGCCTTTCCTTGACTCAAAAGCAAAACTTGCTATTTTTTATATATTTCGAACACTCTAGGAGCGTAGGATTATCACACAGACAGGGAATTCATGCTAAGTTCCTTGTACGTTACTTATTAATGGACGAGAAAAAAGAAGAAAAATTGGATCTTTGTCTGTAGTACCCATGATATATTTTTGAAAGATAAATTTGGATAAATTTATAACGGGGGCATCCGTTTTTCATTGACTTGTGCGGTCAGCATTATACACGTTTTTTATAAGAACATTGCAAGTAGAAGTAGTGTTATTTAAGGTGTTCTTAAACTTGTCTTAATTTAAGCTGGTTTTAATATTTGTATGAAAACAGTGTGAAAATAGGCTATTTTTGGAGAAATTTTGGGTATTTGGGCTCAAAAATGTTCATAACATTTTTAGCCTCGAAGCCTTGGTTTCCTATGGTTTATTCTTACAAAAAAATGTATTTAAGGTTTTTCTTTAAATATTCGACTTTCTCGGTGGTACTCGGTGATGATAATGACGAGGAAGTACAACCAACAGAAGGGGGTTTTGTTGAAATTGATTAAAAAAAAAACAGAACAACAACGGAATAAAATACGTATCCCGGATACATAAAGTATTTGATTGTCTTAAGACAAAGTGACGTAATGTTGCACCAAAGAAGTTAATTTATGCAATTCAGCTTTTTGTATACCGCATTGCAATTCTTGATTGTTATGTTTTTTAGACATATCGACGCTTTCGCACTTAATCGATTTACAATAACATTTTTGTACGGGGATCAACGCAATTTTATTTTCCAATATATATTATTTCATTCTCAAATCATGAGGGAAATCCGCTACCGGAACGTGTTTTTAACGTCGAAACAACGTTGTTCTAACGGCAGAACGTTATTTGGACGTCGAAAGAACGTCATGTGTCTACCGGGCACCGTCTATTGAAAATATGCTTTTGTAAGTTGATTTTTAAATGAAACTGTCACGCCTTTTCAGAATTCACACCAATACCACTGACCTGTAAGTTTTGCGAAATTTGTAACACGTTGTGTGATTCATTCAATAACGAGTTATTCCTATTCAATCCTCCTCCATCCAAAAGTTATTTTTAGGTAATCCATTTTAATGAACTGTTTATTTTTAGCAACTTGTTTCCATATTTTTTTCCTTTCTTCCCCGACGCGAGGTGATTGATGAATGTAATGAATAACATCTATTCATTGTTCCCAGTCTCTTGACCCCAAAAATGTTGAAATGGAGAAGATTTTTTTGTGTAGGTAGACACACGTTTTGTGTTCGTGATTGTTCAAGAAATTTCTTCTTCAGACTGTTCGTGTGTTTTTTTGGGAATCTTTTTTTGTCCCACTTCTTACGTGATGTTACAGCGATGAGCTAAAGATAAAGGGAATTTGTTGGAAAGGCCAAATTACATTTTATTTTCTACTTTTTTTCAGTATTTTGTTTTTATCGTAAACCAAAAGGACAAATATAAACTTTCTTATCTTTGTTCTTCCATCTCAAATTTTACGGATCTTGCAAAGGAAAAAGAGAAATATAATTCAGTAGCAGGCAAACTAGCTATTTATATACCTTGATGGTGATTTGTATGGAAAAAAATAGATACGCGACAATACACGCTTCTTAAAAGAACGTTGTGGAAACCTAGAAATAGAAAATCTTTAATAAGGCGAGACCAACTTGATAAGTTGTTTTACGGGCCCGCCCGACCGTAAAATTCAAAAAATCGAAATAAAAATAAAGTTGAATTTTGGTAGTCCTTCACATTTATTTTCATTGTTGCCGACTGCCAATTTTGTTCAATTTTTCATTTTCCCCACGAATTCACCCTTTCCGTGTCTTCCAATTTTCTATTTCGCATTTTTTGTCATGATTTAGTAGAAAGATCCTGCCATTTTAGGATGTTTCATGGGTGAAATTCAACTTATATTTTTATTTCTTTGCCGACCGACCCTCTTTTTAAGTTGCTTGGCCCGTAAAACAACAAATTAACTTGGACTCGCCTAAGGACAGTAAAAGTAGGCTATTTTTAGCCAATAATAAGAATTTCTTGCTATTTATTCAAACCTTGAAATGACCACGACCTTCTCTGCATGAAGCAACATCATTGTGGCCGAAGTTTTATTGTTGCAATTGTTCATATTTTTTGGTTCGTAAACAATGGTTTTAAAACTTCAAAAGGCTTTTGTTTTGAAGCATACATCTGAAACATGTCGTTTTTTTTACTCACTTTCTGTTGATACGTTTTCGTCTTTCGTGTAAAATTTTCTCTTTTAGCTTTGGATTTTGGTCTTGTAGGTGCTCTTTCTTTTAGTTTAGGATAAAATCATTTTGTTGTCTGTGAGAAAGATTTTGTTGAAGTTACTTTGTTTTGTGTGTGAAGAAGATGAAACACTTTTCTGAAATCAAACTTAAAAAGAGAGAGAGCCTCAGAAGGTTTGAAATGTTATCTTAACAATTGTATCTTTACTTTTTAGCTTTTGAAACTTTATGTATGATAAGTTCTTATTATAGGCTTTCATGTAAAAAATATGGTGACCATCTTGGGGTCACTACAATAACACCGGGTGGGGGGGGGGGGGGAGGTCACTTATATGGTTCGACCTACGGTATGTGCGGCCCTTAAGGGTATGTTTTTAAAGGTTCTGACAAAATCCAGGTGCACTGTAAGGGTGTAGGAAATTTGAGAAAATATTGAAATTCTTTACTAAAATCGGGGAAAAATGGTCGAAAATGCACAAGGGTCGACGAATTTGAAGGTCCAATCTTTGGCCGCACATACACGTTTTTTTTTTTATAAGAACATCCAAATTCGAGGAAGCCTTCAATGTTCTTAGCTTTTTTGGTTTCAAGCCT
>JAUJPO010055382.1:0-14336 GCA_032270745.1 Tiaropsis multicirrata
TTTGGTATCTATGGTTGTTACCGTCGGGCCCTGGAAAATCTTCTTTTTTTGGAAGGGGGGGGGGCGGGGGCGGCACTGTGCAAAGACAACACCCTTGGGCGGGGGAGACACTGTGCAAAGACAACACCCTTGGGTGGGGGCGGCACTGTGCAAAGACAACACCCTTCAACATCCCTCGTTTCTAAAACTTCATTGTCTCCATGTTTAAATTCAGTAGTGAGTTTACAGGGGAAAAAGCGAATACTTCCCTGGGCAAGTTTTGACTCGGGAAAAGATGGGAATGGGAATTAAACCCTTTTATCTCGTGTGTTCAACATACCTTATTTCTCAAGAAACACTTTTGATACTTTAGCCACCGCTGTATTTTTTTTTAATTCTCATTTTTCCCCTTTTTTATGAACTTCATAAAATTTTTCTATTTTTATTCAACAATAATTGACGCTCAGAAACCAAAAAAACGTGCATTCCAATTCGAATAATCTTTTTAGGAATCGTAGCATCAATCGAAGGTTTGTACGAAATCCTGCTCAACGAAATCCTCATCGATATTTTCCCCGGTAGCGAACGAGCAATCGGGATACTCGGATTCGTTTCGGTCATTCTCGGATTCACAACCAACATTCTCGTCGGTGCTTTAATCGATAAAACCGGACATTACCGAAAAGTGTCGTTTGTCATATTCTTCTTAACGACAATCCTGGCATCTTTGTGGTACATTGCGATTGAGTATATCCATCATTTCATGGTGATCTCGATTATCTTGAGTCTCTTAATGTCCATCAGTACGTCCTACTACACAATTGCTTTTGCACACAGTGCCCAAGTCGCTGGCAATATATCTGCATCTGCAATAGGAGTGATGCTGGTTTTAACATCACAAGTTTACGACACAGCGAGTTCGTTCATTGCAACTGAAGTGTTGACCAAATTCGGATCATCGTACGTTAATGGGATGGCTATTACTTTATGTGTTGTTGCAACAATGCTGTCTTTCTTTGTTGATAATGGTGGTAAACAAAAGACTGAGGTCGCGGCTCCGGCCCCTGTCTGATTTAAAAGGAGCCGATGACGTTAGTTTTCTCTGTCTGATGGCTTCAGGTTTATTGTTAGAATTGAAGCTCGATAAAAGTCTGAAATAAAATTCTTGGAGTAGGAAATTTCCGTAAAAATGTGATAGAAATCCTATTTAAATAGGAATAATTGATCATTCTTTCATATTTTATCACATGATCACAACCATGTGATCCAACCTTTTTTTGTCTGAGAGGGGTCTAAGTTTCACCATGAAAAGCCCAGTCTCAAAGTCTTCTTACATTTTGAACTTGTGTACGCAAATTGGTCCCAAGAAAAGATATTGGTAACGTGATCAATAAGTGAGCAAATTGACATTTGACTTTTGTTTTAAACAAAGAAAAAATTGACCAGAAGTAATATCAATACATTGCCAGGCTAGTGAATTTTTATACTGACTATAGTTTCACCTCTAACGGGCTGCAAAATGTTCAAATTTTCAAAAAGAGCACCATTTCCTTGACGAGCATCATGCACAAATAATTACCATTTTGATGTTTGTTTGCACGAAAATGTCATTACATTATCTGCATTATTATTTAATTACTTTTTTAATTAACGGTGTTCTGTTTTGTGAGCAAAAGACAGGAAGATTTTTTTATTCAGTTCAATTATATTACTACCAAAATGAGTGATTAACTGACTAACTTTGTGTTATGTTGAGTATGGTGTGGTATGGTTTAAAGGTTTTGGAAGCAATCTGAAAATTATATTATAGATTTTCTTGTGAAGAATTTTCTCGCTACTTACTATTTACCACATCCTTTACTATTTTTTTGTTTTTTCGGAACATTTGTAATTGCGACGGATTAATTCCTATATATCCCGATGAGAAATTATTATTGTCAGGTCTTAAGTAAAAAATATCCATGACGTAATCTTTTATACGGAAACATCCTAAAAATCCGGATCTTTGCCTCTAGTTTCATTGTTAAAAATTCAAAACTAGTGGCAAAGACCCGGTTAGTCCGGACTCGCACTAATCTTTACCCATTTCACTAAGCACGTATGAGAAACAATTAGTATGGTAACTTTGAGTAATTTGAATTCCGCACCAAAATGACTGTTGAGAAATTAAACCAATCAAATCGCACGATTCTCAACTCACGCATAAAAAACAATAGGGGTTTCAGCCAATCAGAGCATTTCTTCAAGATCTTGAAGAAAAATCAATCTAATGTGTACTTTCGAGTGGGGTAAGAATCGGATGTAGACGGGATCCCATCTAACACCCGGCCGGCTTTTTGGGGACGTTTCCGTAGAAAAAATCAGGCTGAATATTTTCAATCTTTATGAGTTTGTACATTTAAATTGTAATAATTTATTTTAATTTATTTTAATTTATATTTTGAGCAATGTGGACACATAGAAAAGAACTCGTAAAATCAATGATAAAATAGAGATAGCATTTTACAGAGATGTGAAGAGAGCTGGGCACGGCAGAGAACTTCTAATTCATGATTGGAAGGCTCTATCTAAAAAATGGAATCCTTTACCCCTTGTCGAAATAATTCATCTTCCAATTTTGAGAACATGTCGTTCTTTAGTGCAAAAGTCTCTAAAAAGTGCTTGAATAAAAGAGACAAATCTTTTCTCGATCCTTCATTCTCCAAACTCGTTTAAGAGAATTTACTACGGAAAACTTGGCAGGCCAACAACCTCTTCTTGATATAACCACCAGTTAATTATACTGGTGGTCTTAACTCTGTCAGTGCGTTTGAAAGTTGTCTTTGCTTTCATCTAAAATAGAAACATTCGATTTCTTAAAAAAAACAAAAAACATTTCAAAGTATTATTCGAGACCTTTTTGTGTTGTTGAAAATTTTCACGACTTGGATAATATCACATTATTGCTTTTCTGCTATGATCCAGCACTCCACATTAGTCCTCCAGACTAGATATTTGTGCCACTCCTTTATGTTGATAAGCTCAACTCTCTTTAAGAGACGACAGGTCCAAGCAGGGAGTCCCACTTGGATTCGATTTTTGAAATCTTTTTTAAGCGATTTGATTGGCAGATTATATTAAAATTTAAAAACAATGCGAGGAATTTTCATTGGATTTTCAAATTATGGTCGAATTGGGAATTCAAGTCGACTGTTTGCACCATGCATTCATAAAAAGAAGACATGATTACATTGTTTCCAGGCTACACGTTTTTTTATAAGAGCAAAGTATATAAGAACATAAGGCTTCGAGGTCAAAAACATTAAGAACATGTTAAAATAAGAATATTTTTCATTTTTGATTTTTGATTAATTATGAACATTTTAAGAACATTTTAAGGCTTCTTCGAATTTTGATGTTCTTATAAAAAATGTGTAGTAGCGCTAGGAGCCGAGGTTAGTGATATAGTAAATGTTTATAAAGCCAATATTGAATTGAATGTAAAAACCATCAACCTGTTATTTTCTTATAGAAAAAACAACTAAACAAAAAAAGATTCTCAATATTTTTACAACAGATTAACTTGTGTTCGGATTGAAATATGAGCCAAAGAACAGCATAATACAAACACAACATTGGCAAAGTCATCAACAAATTGGAAACGAATTTCGACCATCATCATTATTCAAGTTTGACAAGATCTCAGATTACGTTCATTCATCTCCATGTAAAGTGTATTTGTGTATGTTTGTGTATCTTTGATTTAAATGAAAAAAATCATGTTTGGAAATATGAATGTAGGATGGTAGACGTTGTGTGCAGAAAGGTATATTTGGAAGTTTGACCTCACTCAGAACAGTAAAACTAGTGGATGTTTCGTGGAAAAGATTACGTAATAGATACCATGAACTGCGTGTAAATGTGAGCATTTTAGAAGCTCATCCCGATGTGGGCTATATAATTATAAAGGGCTTTACCAGAAAAAATCCATATTTTAGAGGATGTCGATTTTTCTCAACACAAACCCCTCTGGATATCCTTGGGCCTCAAATTCTCACCCCCTGGATATCCTAGGATATTGAAAATTTTGAACCCCACCCCCTGGATATCCTTGGTCTTCAGATTTTTACCCCCTGGATATCCTAGGATATTGAAGATTTCGGACCCCCATGGATATCCTGGGGGATACAGAATTTTTCTAGAAAATCCCAATTTCTATCAGAGACATCTATCAGATGGAGAACATGTCAGTCCAGGATGGCAGATTTTTGGATGGGTGGTATAGAATGAGTCAAGCTATAATATATATTTTCCTTTAAACAGATCGACGAACATGAACGAGCATTCTTCGAGGTCGCACGCCATCTTTGTCATTTATATTGAATGTAGCGATGTAAGTTCTAACAATTGTTTTTTTAAAGGAATTGTACGGCTACGAGGTATATCTTGAGGCTAACCTGATAACAGATCAGTATTTCACTACGCGTAGCTCTAAAGGGATACAATGAAAAATTATGATCTGAAGAGGTCGGATGTATCCCTATGATGTTTCCATCCGTTCACACGGATGAAAATTTCCTAAATTTCCCGAAATTCGCCGGATTGAAGCACTGTGATTGGCTAAAAAAATCACCTTGCTCGCGCCGAGTATTTTCTCCTTAAAAATTAGGTTACGCGGATTTGTAAAGTTCTTCTGATGAACCATCGCAGATCATCTTACGGAACTCAGTGAGTAGTGGATCTGATTTCTTCTTTCCGGTGCGTTTATGCAAACGTAAACGCAGAATCCAGATAAAAAGAATCTATTCAAATTTTTATACAAGCATAAGAAAATAATGGACTCCACATTTTTCTCAATTTCTTACAATTGAATTTTTTACATTTTGCTTATTCAGCTACTGGCTACAAACCCTTATTTATTCACAATTAGTAGATATAAAATAATCATCGCTAAGAAGAAGACTTGGGTTCTTTATTGACCAAAGAGCTAGATTGCTATAACTCCGGCTGCCCGAGACTATTTCTAAGGGACCAACAATTTGCAAAATTTTGTCTATGAAATATTTTTCGAATGTTTGGAAATCTTATAGGGATATTCTTTTCAATTTTTTCCATCCTTAAGGAGAATAAAAAATGGAATCAGTGATTATTTCCGACCCTTTAATAAAATTTTTGGCTTTCTTTGACGCCCCCTCGCCCTCCGTTGTTTAGAGTACCTTTTACCCCTTAGCTTTGAATATTAAGTGCAAGTTCACACGCTGAATGATTTTTATTTGGTTTTTGTTGCTGCAGGCTTTTTAGACGATTTTCGCAACTATGGACACTCTTTAGTTATAGTATCCCGTCAGCAACATTGGACTGACTATCTATTTCCCCTCGCATGGCAATGGGTTGACCCCGCCGAAGGTTCGTTCAACTTGCCAAATGAACGGACGAACCTTGGTCTCCCGTACAGGAATCAAGGTTGATAATCACTGTACCACGGCACCTTTGCTAAGAAATGATGATTTAAATTATTTTTCTATTTCACAGGCTGGTGCGGACGGTGAAACACATATAAGGGTTGGCAAACTAAACATGGTCGATTTGGCTGGTAGTGAAAGACAAGCAAAAACTGGCGCCAAGGTTTTCTTGATGATTTTATACAACTTTGTCAGCTTCTTGTCAATAAAAACAGATAATATGTGGAAACCGGGATGAACGCGAGAGAGACAAGTGATATTGTCCTGGTTTCCACATGGGAGCAATTTTTACTGACAAGTCTTTTTTGCAACAGACTTTAAAATTCGTGTCGGCATTCTGCTATTGCCATGGCAACGTAATGTAAAGAGATTTCAAAAGTGCCGACGTAAAATTTATTACTAGGTCACAGTTTGCTTCAGAGCAAACTGGTGCAACCGCTGGAGAACTGAACAAAGAAGTAAAGAAATCGATATCACAAATAACAATATTAAGAATCACGAAGTTGACGATAACAGCATAACTGCATTATATTCCATGAAAGCTAGACGATGTTATCGTCCGTGTAATATATTATTACGATATTATGATATATATAACATAGTTGTATATTATAAAAACGTAATATGTTGCGCGCGGGACGATTACCTCCATAAGATAACAGTAACATTGTTGCACTTTATCTCTTTAATATTGGGCCACAAAAAAATCTAAAGTAAAAATGGTAGCTCCAGCTGCGCGCTTTCACTTTCACTTTCAACTACAAACCTTTTGATTCCGTATCCAAAAAACACGAGGGTAAAATACCGCCTTCAGGCGGTCGATAATAGATTTATGTAACATGTTTTGCATCGGCACTTTTTGAAAGTTTCGGGTAACTACTGTCCGTAAAATATTGACCTCCCATCAAAAGGTATTGTTTTCTCAAGCTCGGGACAATACTTACGGTATTGGCCTCAAAAACAATTATTGTAGTATAGCCTTAGTCTAAATTCATGATATTCATGACGTAATCGATACGCATAAAACAATAGATAAGAAAGAAACATTACGTAAACATTTGGCCGCCATTATTGGTGGCAAAAGATTAGATTCGTTAAACCATTTTGCATTAAAACCGGGGGTTCACTAAAAAGAAAGCTTTTAATAACTTGTCAATAAAGAAATTAATGCTTTAGTGAAAATCTATTTCAAATAACTATTAAAGAGCTTGAATAAAATAGTTTTTGCTTTGTATTTGAACTTGTGCGTTGATCTTTTATTTTTTTTCCGGGGGTCCTTGCTTTAAAACATTTCAGTACGCGAAGGTTTTTGCCACTAGTTAGAAAGATTATCGATGTTACGGTAGTGAAAAAGATTGCGTTATTGAACAACATGAATAAGAAAACAGTTTCTTTCTTTCTTCGACTTTTAGGGTGAACGACTAAAAGAAGCAACCAAGATCAACCTGTCGCTGTCAGCGTTGGGAAATGTTATTTCAGCACTGGTAAGTTCATTCACAATCTACACTTTAATAATTCGAACTCTTAGCCCTATAATTCGAAAACTCACACAATTCGGACAAAGTTTTCGGTCCTGTCCGACTTTTAATCAAACTTTTGCAATCAAACTCCTATAATTCGAAAGATCGCAGGTAGATTCTTTAACTGATGGGCATTATTAAGGGGTGGATTCTTAAACAGTTTTTTGTCAGTAAACTGAACTGTTCATTGTCAAAGAATCAACCCAGCTACCACGAAAACCGCACCTGATTCTCGCCCCTAGATATCCTAGGATATTGAAAATTTCAGACCCCTCTCCCCCTGGCTATCCTATATCCTCAGCAGGGGGGGGGGGGGTACCTTCTTTTTCTGGAAAAGCCCATTGACTGACTTTATAATCATACTCCCGATAATCAGATTTGTAAATAAAATACCAAATTAAATACAAAATAATCTTGCACTTGTCATATGTGTTTGAGAGACCGACATATCTCAGTCAAGCTTTTTAAAATAGTGATAGCACTCTTAAAAAACAAAATAATAAATTTATCATTTTCCAGGTTGATGGCAAAAGCAGTCATATTCCGTACCGTGATTCCAAATTGACCAGATTGCTTCAAGGTACGTATAGAGACTTGTATACCAAAACAAGAATGTAAACAAATGGCGTTTTTAACAGAAAGCTGTTTTAACCGGATAAGATTGTGGAAATCAATCTTTTTACTTTTTAAATCGATTTAGCCCCAAACAGTCAACCTACCTTATCTTTCTTCCCACTTAGAACTAAACAATGAAAATTCAAAAGAGGCTTTTACAGAAAAGATTCATACCCCCAGTTTCGAGGAAGTCATTTTTTTTTTAAATTACACACCTTGGACCCCCTGGAATTTCAATATTGAAATTTTTCACACCCCTGAATATTTTATTTTCAAGCATATATATACCCCTGGATTTGTATAGACCCCTCTGGATTTTTCATCTTAGTTAAGGGATCTTCTCAAAAGTAATTCGCTCCATAGAACGAATAAGAGCGAATTGATTCGTTCCAGGAAGCGAATTTCAGCGAATTAATTCGTTCCACAGAACGAATTGGAGCAAACTAATTCGCTTATTGTTTATGAGAAGGTCCCTAAACGAGTATCAAAATTAACAACAACACTCTAGCATTTTTGTTTTTACAATTTTGCTTTTCCGTCACTCCGTTAATCCTAGATTCAGACTTTTTTTCTTCCAACTGATAATTCTCACAACTTGTTTTTGTTATGGCTTATGTACCCAAATTGGGGTACTCAATGGGATACCTGTAAAAACATTGCAGGCCGGAATTTCTTTTGTGCGGGAAATCCAGAAACCTGTTTGGACCCCATTATGAACCCCCTAGAAAATAGCGGGAAATGCATTTTGGTTAGTTCATCAATGCATTAAGGGTAACGAAGACCGAATTGGGAGAATATTTCAGAATAAATCGCGGGAAAAAACTGGACACACAGCAGAAAAACTCTGAACTTTGAAATCACAAATGACCAGTTAAAGTGACAGACCATATATTGACAAAGTGACACCTGTTGACAAAAAATATTGACAAAATCGACCAATATAATGTCAGCTTAAAATTACACCAAAATATTTCATCATGCTCAACATGATGTGGATGAATTTAATTAATAAATAACACTAACAAAACAGTCATTTGACACAAAAGACAGTCTGGTCTGTAATTTTGAGGGTTCCTAGATCCAATGTTTACCATAATGCATCGGGGAATTTCTCAAAATGCATTTCCCGTCACTTTCAGGGGGGGGGGAGGGGTCCATTTTGGGGTAATAATTGGATACATATAGGGAGTCCTACTTTTGTCATCTCCCCTTTAGGTCCTTAGTTTATAAAATTCATTCTGGTCTTCGAATTCTTAAGCCATGCATCTTCACGGAATTAAGCTCACCCGGGGCAAAAAAATAAATTTTAACTTAGGAATTAATCCATTTAAAATAATATATTGTCCCTAGAACACTATAATTGAATTATTTACACTTCTAATTGGTCTTTTCGTCTAGGAAACACTCGAAATCGATGACGTTTTCCTCTGATTGGCGGGGTACCAAATGGGGTACCAGCGTTACCCAATAAGCCTTTTGTTATTTGTATTTCTATTTTGTTCAATTCGAATCATAACGTTCGAAGTGCATTAAATTGAATATTCTTTCCGGCATTCTCTCACGAAAAAACTTTCATTAGTCAAGGAATTCAAAACAAAATTTAAGCTAGATTTTCAGGGTTTGGACGGAACGAGAATTCATTTCCGATAGAAGCAACGACAAAGAAACGACATATAAGAAGATTCTCTTTTAGAAAATAAATTTTGCATAGTTTCTCTCATACTTTAACCCCGGGATACCCCAAATTTACCCCAAGAGATGACCCAATTACACGTTACCCCCCCTCCCCCATCTGCACCTTAAACATTGTTAATAGAATTTGGACCATTTTGAGCTATGTACTAAGATACATAGACCACAGAATAACACAACATTTATACCTTGACGTAAATACCAGTATCTGGTCTTTCTTTCAATTCCAATTTCTTTTTGTGATCTTTCGATAACAGATCTTTTATCTCTTCCTGTAAGAAAACATAAAAGTGAGGTTAAGTACTTGGAGATGAACCACGACGACGAACGGAGCTTTAACAGTCTATGCTTTAAATAACACACATTTCTGCAGGCTAGTCCGGGTGGCAAGGTAGACTTAACCCTTTTAAGTTCTAGAACGGGAAATCGTTGAACAAAGGGGATATTGCCATTGGGCTTTTCCAGGGGGTCAAGTCAAAAATTTTCAATATCCTAGGATATCCAGGGGGTAAAAATATCATTAATCTAAAATAAAAATAGCCATTTATCTCCAGGTACTTAACCTCAGTATTATATTTATTTAGTAGATGGTATCAAGAGGTTTTCTAGGAAAAACATTTCTCATTTTGGCGGATGTAATGAATTTACTGTAGATATATAAAAAAAAAATAATAATAAGTTTCCCCCTACAATCCGAACTTTTCCTGGCCCGTCCATACTATGGGGATACTGAACATAATATGGGCCCTCCTAACATTTATTTCGTGTGTACGGCACTGGTAAAAGTCTCTTAAACGAGTTTGAAGAACGAAGCATCAACAACAAAAATTGTCTCATTTACCTCTTTTACTCAAGACTTTTTTCATCAAACTAGTTAACAACAAAACTAGTAAATTTCAAGATAAGACGCACGAACAAATTACTGTTGATCTTGTAGTTTAAGTTTTCCGTAGTAACGTCTCTTATACGGTTTTGGAGAACGAAGCATCAACACAAAACTTAGGCTCTTTTATTCAACCGATTTTTAGAGACTTTTGTACTAAAGAATACGACATTGTTCAACTGGTTAACAACAAACCTGGTAAATTTCAAGATAAGACGCACGAACAAGATACTGTTGATCGTGTGTCCGAGAGATATGTGTAAAGATATGATCAAAAGAATTCGGTACCACCCCTCTCATGGTTGGATCCCCTCGAACACCTGGAAAAAGAAGTGAAAGAAGACAGCTAGATTAAAATATCTCATAATACATACTGCAATGCCCTTTTCTATCGGGGTTAAATTTACTAAAACCCTCATTGTTATCTTTTCGAGGCCTGAGGTCACAAAAACTGTGAAAATGTATAATACAAATTCTCTTATATATGAAAGTCATGCGCTGAGATATCAGTCATATTTTATTATTGCCTGAGCCTATGCCTTCTTTAGGTAGGTGTCTGTCTGTCTATGAGAGTCATTATAGCATATTTAGTATACATAAGAAAGGTAATTACTTTGACACAAAAGATAATACATTTAATTAAAGGCAAAAAGACTATTGTGCAAAATTAAAGCTGACTCATAAAATATGACTACCAAATATTAATAACAATAATATTATTATGCACCTTTTTTTTTTTTGACACAAAAGATAATTATATTTCAATCTACATATTTGAAGGCAAAAGACTTATTTTTTTGTATATGCTTGTTTACCTTCCATGGTGAATGTCTTCCCCGTTCCTGTTTGTCCATATGCAAAGATTGTTCCTGAAGCCGTAAAGAAAAGAGCAATTATTTATTCAAAAAATCTATGTAAAAGAAATCGAGTAAAGCCTCCAGCTTTCTAAATGCAAAAACGGATTTATTTCTTATTTAAAAATTCATAAAGAATCGGAAAAAAATCTACTCAAATCTTTTTTAATAGCACAACATGGCTGAATTCGCTTATGAGGTTCAACGCGAGGAACACAATAGAAGCTAGGGGAAGAATTTCATTGTTTTCTGATTAAAATGACATACCCTTGCAACACATACCAACACATACATATTGACGTGTTTCCGCCATTAAAGAAACATAGAGGCCTGTGTTTAATTATTCTGAAAGTCATCTGGGACAGTCTGGTATGTACTCAGTATAGAAGGAACTATTAGGGGCCCCCGTAAACCAGTCACCTGAACCAAGAACCGCTTTTGTACATTTTGTAAAATACTACATCAACCCATCTTTATTATTATATTCTTTTGCCAATTTCGAAAGAAAATGCATGAGTGATTATGTGATATCTAGATACAGTTTGGTTACCAGGAGTTACCAGAAGTAAGAAATTAGGTTCTACGAAATATTAAGAGCATTGTGATGAAAATAGCGTTGTTTTGGACTAGCGTTTACCTTAAACTGTATCTTAATATTTCGTAGAACCTAATTTCTTACTTCTGGTAACTCTTGGTAACCAGAATGATTATCACATTTCTGATAAATCATAGCTACCAATATGTTTGAAACCCATAAAATTGAGTTTAAAAGCATGCATATGCCTAAAGTCTTTAAAAGTGCCTTTATCTTTACCGTTATATCCATTGAGTACCGATTCAACAAGTTCTGAAAACGTTTCATCATACAAGTCCCTTTGTTTGGAGCTAAAAAAATATATAAAATCCAATCTGAAATCACACTGTTGAGTATAAGTTCAGCTCATATAAAATGTGGTAGATTCCCAAGGGGCTACACCGAAATCAACAGTGGGTGTATGATACAATTGTTTTCTGGAAAAAGTCCAATACGAATTATGCTCAATTCTCATGCCTTTATAATAATCCTTCAGTTTGCGAATAAATATTTATTCAATATTCTTTTAAAAAAGCTTTTTATCTTTTTACCAATGGCTTTAAATGAATATTTATGTTGTTTTGATACACTGAGTGGTGAAAGTTTTCTAAACATTCAGTACATCTTTTTATAAGTGATATTAATGCATAATAAAAAGTTTTTTCAGCATAATGGGGACAATTTTTCAGCTTAGTTGATTTCCCACTGAAAAACCAAGCATTTAGTGTAGATCTGGAGAAATATAACTACTCACTTCCAATCATAAACAGCATCAAAGGTGAATTGCCTTGGTGCTTCGCTTTGTTTGACTGGATTCTGCAGACTGATCAAACCTCTTTTCACATCCATATCCACAATTCTGAGAATAATTATAACAAAATAAAAATAAAAATAATAACTTTAAAACCAATAGATGATTTTGGATGTTTGCATCTTACTTATGGCTCTGATTACCGATAAAACTAACTTCGCAAAGGCATTTACCATCTTTCATCGATTTTCATATTTTGTTACAAACGACTGCCATTTCTGGCAGGCAACTTGTCTTAAAATTAACTACTAAAATCATTTCATGACTGTTTCACGTTTTCTTGCTTATCAAGTCAACCAAAAACAATGAACATCACGACGAAATCATCTTTTTCAAGACATTTAACATGATGTTAAAAGGATAGTGTAAGAATCTCTCTCTTGTTCATGACACACAGTCTTTCGGGTGATATCTTAACTTCTTTTACGAAAACAAGCTTTCCAAGGTAAAATTTTGTAGTCTTGAAAAAAAAATTTTTTTTAATTCTCTGATTTATGATTTGTTTTTTTTAAATACTACAAATAGCAGGAATCCATAGGGCAACCCCCTGGATATCCTTGGTCTTCAGATTTTTACCCCCTGGGGTATCCTGGGATATTGAAAATTTAGGATCTGGGGATTTGTTGCTACAGTACCTTATTTTTGATGGACATATAATTTTTAATATATATAATGACAAAATAAATTATTGGGATGTTTCATATTATGAAGAAAATACCTTTCATGGCCAGCAGCAATTTCTTTTTGATTCAATGGACGGCATCGGACAACCACTTTCACACTTTCCGCTGGTTTCTTTGACTAAAGAGGATAATAAAATATCAAAATCAATCAAAATTGTAATTTTAATTTTTTAATAATCCTCTGGAGAAGATAAATGACAAAAATTATCTTTTGACATTAATCTAATTTAAAATCATACCTGAGCATTGATTCTCTGATTATGAATCATACAAAAGAACTAACTCCAATAAAAAGAAAGCACAAGATCAAAAATTGAAAGTTCATCTTACCATCTTTAAATGTTGCTTTTTGCTTGGTGATTTTTAGATTTTGCTTTTTTGTCTAAAAGATTAGTTCATTAAATTATTTGAAATAGTGGAATGCCATAGAGATGAATTAAAATAGAAAATCATCTTCATAATTTAAACTTCTATGCTTCTTCCGTGCCACCATTATGAATTTTGTATGATTAAGTCCCAAACAAAAAGAAATTAGGCAGGTAGACGAAGCACATCAGGCAGACATTGAAAAAACTTAACTTGACTGTCCCAAATTCAACCAAATTCAAGACCAACCAAAAAAGTATATTAACAAAACGCTGGGAAAATGAGCAGGGTTATGATTACATGTTTGATTTTGAATTTTTATTGTAAGCCAGTGAAGTCTTATGGCGGTGTGAATGAATGTTGCTTTTTGTTTGGCGGTGTGAATGAATGTTGCTTTTTGTTTGCCGGTACCGTAGATGACCCCATCTCTGTAACACTTTCCCTAATTCCATCATCAAAAATTCTAGTCTTCTTTTTAAAAAACTCAAACATAAACACACCTTATCAAATAATCAAATCGTTGATCAACAAAACCAAACATCAAAGCCACATTAAGACCTCACATTATATCAGTCATCAAAATAATATTATATATAAATAAATATTATTTATGATAAGCCAAAAGTTATGAAAACTATGCCATCCCCCCACATAACCTAAGTGTGTACCGTGAATGCAGGAAAAAGTTGAACGTTTAACAAACTATTGGGTACCTTTCATCTGGTCTTCATAATACAAAATGGATGTCAATGGGATTCCAACATAGGAAAAAACTCTCGATGGTGGATACCGATGAATAAAATTAATGACCAGATTATTTCACTGGTGTAAGCAGAAATATTATAAACAATCGACGGAACAGTTGGTCAGTAGTTTTAAGCTTATAGCATAAATTTAAAGACCGTAAATAAGTATCTG
>JAUJPO010055393.1:0-14334 GCA_032270745.1 Tiaropsis multicirrata
ATGAAGAGAATTATGAAGAAGAGATCGTAGTCGAGTCGGAGGATGAAAATGATGGCAAAAACATAGATACTTGGGAATAAGAGGAAAGTCGCCAATCAGACAAAAACACTAACAAGGACGTTATTGTACTTGATTGAGTCATTAAAATGGCTTCTGAATATAATAAGAAATGATCACTTTGTCATGCTTTTTCTTCTGTTTAGCGTAAAGATAAGCAAAAAAAGCATGCTTGTAATGCTTGTAAGCCCAAAAATAAATAGTGGCGTAATAAGGGCCGGCGTAAAAGGGGCCGGCGTTAAATTAGGGCCGGCGTAAAAAGGGCCGATAAGGTAACTAATTCCCGAAATTGGAAAATTTTGCCATATTCTGATAGGCAATTACCCCAGGGTCCCAAAAAAACCAAAAACGTCAAATATTCTCAAGGGAAAAGGGGTTAAAATTTGGGGGAAACATTGGCAATGCAACGACTTCTTTTAAAAAATCGCTAAAATCTCTACACTTTTCTTTTTCTTTCTCGATTTTCCTGCGCATTTTATTGAGGCTAAAATAATGCGGGATCACGCCATGGTACAGACGAACAGACACACAAATTTCAAAATACAGCTATTAATATAAAGACTAGCTGGCAAGCCAGCGTCGCATGTCGCTATGAAGTTTAGGTTCGTTGCAAAGCTCTTTTCAAGATCTAACGAGTCCATATTTTGTATTATCCCATGATCAAAATTAACGCAAGTGATTTCTCCACATCAATTCGAAAAGGAATTCTTTTTCTCTTCAAGACATTTTTTCCGTCAAAGCATAGTAATGTCTTCTCTTGTGCCGTTTTTAGAAAATAATTCTAAAAATTATAATAATAATAATTAAAAATCATTAGACATTTTATTGTGAAATTTTTTTTCTTTCTTTTATTGACTTTATCATAATCAATCTTTTTTGTAGATTATTTTTTCATTGGGAGCTGTATTTGATTCTTATACAATGATGGAAGCTGGTCGATTTGTGTTTGGGTAAGTCTAGTTCTATTGAAATGGAATACTGTACTAATTTAGTACATAAGACAAATATAATTTGTTGTTCTACAGGCAGATCGTCAGAAAAATATGGGTCGGTCGGTCGGTAAAATAAAATGTTTTCTGTAACATAAATATTTTATTGCCAATAAAAATTTCAAATTATTATTTTTTCGCTTTTGGAAAATTCAGGGTTGGTCAGGCAAAAAATTAAATTTGTCTCACCCGAAAAAATATTACTTTGATTGAAGTCCCTTGAGAAAAAAAACGTTAGTGATGTGATTAAAACGAGGCAAGTCTTGCTCATGACGTATTTTATGAAAAGGACTAATTACTTACAATATCACATCTTTTTTTACTCTTTTGATGTTAAAATTATTTTCACAAAAACTTGGTGCAAGTTTATTAAAAAGCCCATAAATGCTCATTCTGTCATTGAACAAAGTGTGCTTTATTTTCAAGTATTGGTGGTGAATCGCTAGCTGTTGCTCAAAACACATATGCTGTTTCTTGGTTCAAAGGAGCTGAATTAAACATGGTGTTTGGACTACAATTGAGTTTTTCACGAGTGGTAAGAATAGCTAATTTAAGTTTTATAAATTGAGTCTGTTTCAAAAAGGTTTTTGCAGTCCGTTATTCGTCTTGTTACTTTTGTGTCATTAAAGAACATTTTTAAGAAAAGATAGATATTCAAAAACGAAATTATTGTTCAATTTTAAATAAATTATTTTAAAAATATTGAAAAAAACAGTGAATAAATTTGAGTATGAAAATTTGCAGCGTCATTTGTACATGATTGAAAGTTTTTATCTTTTTTCAAAGAAAGGGAGTTTTGCATTCGACATACTTGCACTCTTGCATATTGCATTAATTTTAGGCCTAAAATTATGGAACTCTAGAATTAGAATATTTGCAATTCCAATTTTTGAAATTCTTTTCTATTTTCCAAAATTTTTAGGGAAGTACTGTTAACATGAATGTAATGGGACCAATGTACAAATTTCTTGAAAAGAGAATAGATGGAGGTCAACCTCACACTATACTCGGCTGGACACTAATGGTCGGTAAGAAAGTCAACAGCTCGTTTCTATTTTTCAAAGATCTCATCTGACATTATAAACAATGAAGAATGTAATTACAATTTCCAGACTTATTCAAATCTTTCAAAAATACTGCGATAATAATCCACATTTCTTTTAAACGTTTTAAAACAATCAATTACCCTTAATTTGCAACTGCAGAGAATTTCTACCACCTTAAAAAGAATAGACGATGTCAGTCTTTAGTGTTATTTTATCTTTATTAATATCATCTGCATCATTTAATTATAATAAATATAATATAATATATAATCATGCTCTTAACTTTTCCTTGATTTTTGTGTTTCAGGCTTTTTGTTTTGTTTATTATCATTGTTCTGCAGTTTGGCAATGGCCTTTTTTGATAAAAGAGCTGCAAGACTTTTAAAGAAAGATGATGCCCAAACAGGTATGTCTATAATTGCCTATGTAGCAAAAACAAAACTCAACAAAACTCAAAAAATTACTTTCTCTTGTTGATCTTTATTTTCTATATTTCTCTGAAAATGTCGTTATTCTTGATGTTGTTAACTCTGGTACCAAAAGCCCTTTCTCTCCAGTCAGTATAAATTATCTTCAGTTCTTCAATAAAATTTATAAATTTAAATTTGAAAAACGAATTTAATTCAAATTTTTTACCTGAGAACCACATCAGTTATATTTTTGTTGCATCATATAGGAAGAAGAGACTAGGAGAAACAATTTAACCCAAAGCAATACTTATCACATACTTTTTTGAATTTTAGGTGAAGAAATTAGGATCACAGATGTCAAAGACTTTCCGTTATCTGTTTGGTTGATCTTTATCATTTGTGTCACTTATTATGTAGCAGTATTTCCATTCATTAGTTTGGGACTGTAAGTTATCTGTATGGAGCTCTAATACACAAACTGGTATTACTTTAGGGTTGATGTTTGATTTCACGTTATTCTATTCTTTTTTACTATAACACTATTTTTTTGTATTTTTTAATAATTTTAGATTTTTTGTAATAATTGTCATTCAGTCTAAGTATTTTTTATTTCGATTAAAGGGTGTATTTTGAAGCCAAGTACGATTTAAATGCATCTCAAGCTAACATTGTAAACAGGTACGTTTTTCATTTTTTTATGCAGTGTTGTAGTGATTTATAAGCCTATTTACTGATACAAACTTATCCAGTGAAGGTCTAACAAAAGTATCAACCCTCTACCTTAATGGAATAGATTTTTGCGGGATCTAATTTCACAAATTTTCCAGTTTTTAAAACCTAATTTCTTTCATATTCTTAGGGGTTTTCGGCAAAACATTAAATCAAAAGTTGCAAGGATTTAATTTCGCAAAAATGACCCAAATTCAATTGAAATTTAATTCCCGCAAAAATTTATCACATTAAGGTATCAGTGGCAGTGGACTGCAGCGAGCTTTAGACTTTCCATTTTCCACACTTTTCTTTATTAGTTTGGTATATTTGATCTCTGCCGGTGCATCTCCGCTCCTTGGATTTTATGTCGATAGAGTTGGCTACAATTTGTTCCAGTGTAAGTTCTAACATTTATATTTGTTTCTTTTTGGTTTTAGTTGTAGGAAGCTTTTCAGCCCATTTTTGCAACTATGGATACTCTTTATATTAGTTAGTAAGCCGTCAGCAACTTTAGGCTGACTACCCAATTTCCCTCACATGGCATGAGTTGACCCGGTTGAAGGTTCGTTCACTTGCCAAGTGAACCACCGCAAGTGGGAATCGAACCTTGGTCTCCTGTACAGGAATCAACGTTGATAACCACTGTACCCCTTCGCCTTTATGCTTTCAGATAATACCTGTTCAATTTTGAAACGATTTTAGCAAAGAAAATGTCAATTCAACCTTTGTTATTTTTTTTGTCAGAATTATTTCATTTTTTAACTATAACCTGTTTTCCCTGCTCTTTTAGTGATTGCTGCCATTATATTGACTATTGGTGCTCATTGTATGCTTGCATTTAGCACGACGTTCAGCCCTTATGTTGCAATGGTTTGTATTTTTAGTTTAATCAAACCAAAGAATATCTAACTATAACACTTCAATTTGAAACTTTGTTTTCATTTAGTTTCATTTCTTCATTTTGGTTATGACGTAGAATTTTAAAGTAAATAAATAAAAGACAAAAATCCATCTGCTTTGCAGCTGAATTAAAATCCTTTCTGTCTGCTCCCATTCGAAGTCTTACATTTCCTAAGGAATGTTTTCTTTAAAAAACTTGAAATTTCTCATTTGACCATGTTATTTTATTGATCTTTTTTTTCTCTTAGTCTGTCATGGGTATTGGGTACTCACTACTGGCTTGTGCATTGTGGCCACTGGTTGCAATGATTGTACCGGAATATCAGCTGGGAACTGCTTACGGCTTGTATGAGAAATATTTACATGTTTGTTTCTAATCTCTACTAGTAATTCATGATCGTTTTTTAATGCTGTAGGAATTTTTTAGAAATCTCCCTTTTCGTCTTCAAGTGATTCATTTGTGTTAATCTATTGTATGCTAAATTTTACTTTATTTCAACTACCGTGAAGGAAGAAAGTTTTGGTGGAAAGAAAACTTTGGCATTTATTTCTCAAAATCATTCCTCTCAAAATAAATTTTTTTCTGTCATTTGTCAAATTAAAATCCTGTTAAAACTGGCCAATTAAAATTTTCTGTCAAGTTAAATACTCTTTGAAAAAATGGTTCCGTTCTGTCAATAGCCTTAGTGGTTAAGGTGTCAGCTCCGCATACCAGAGAGTTCAGGTTTGTTCCCCTGGAAAGAGGTACATAATCATATCCATGAAAACATTCGGAAGATTTCCTAAAAATGCTAGATTACTTGGCTGTCCACTTAAAATATCTCACTTTCTTCCTTTAAAGGTAATTTATCAATTCTACTTTCTAACCTGAAGTTTATTAAGGAAAGTTTACATGGCGTCTCTATATATTTCTTCTAGCATGCAGTCCATTCAGAATCTTGGTTTGGCTGTTGTTTCCATTATTGCTGGAAGCATTGTAGATAACAAAGGATATCTCATCTTGGAAGTATTCTTCTTAGCTTGCTTGTCTCGTATGTATTATATATAACATATTATGTATAACATGCAATTTCATATTGTAACAACATTATTTTGTTTACAATTTCCCCAAAATCTTCGGCATGAGTGTGAACATTTATTGTATTAAAAGGGGTTCGAAATTTACGAGCAGCCTGATTCTACCTATTTCACAATACTTTAAACCGTATGTTATCACATATCACGAAGGTCAAAGTTATGTAGCTAATTTCTGTCAAAGGAATATTATTTTTACGAGTTACGTTATTTTTTCTATTTTTCTAGTTGCTTTGATCAGTAGCATTCTTCTCTATCTTTCTGACTTGTCCTCCAGTAAGTACTATTATTTTTACTTACAAAGATTTAAGGTCGGTGCAGTTCAATGGAAAACACACACATCACATTAATTATAAAATGTTTTGTTAAGGAAGTTTTGACTTTATTAATATTTAAAAAAAAAATTATTATTATTTCTAATGAAAAAGCAGCTATTTGCATATTTTTTTTCTTTTTACAGAAAGTGGATTGAATATGAGCGCAAAGGCACGTAAAGCTGCTAAGGGCAACGCTAAGACTGATATTAAGTAAGATTCAGTTTAAAATCTCGATATCTCAAATTTATTCTTGTAAAAGAGCATGTTGTTAATGGCATTTTCCATAAAAGAATTTTGCACCCACTGTTGAGGAGATGGACTTCCTGTCTAAGGGGTTAGCTCCTAAATGTGATGGATTTCCGAAGGGTAACTCTCGAAAATGTAATATCCTTCAAAATGTTTGTTTTTCAAAATTTCAGGAATTCTCACACCCATTCTAAATAAAGTTCATTAATTTTCTCATCCGTCCGGTATAAACGCGGAAACGAACTTATTTTAGGATTTACCTAATTCAAAATTTTTTATTTTCAAATAATGTTTTTTTTAAAACTTTTCCAGTAACGTGGCAAATGAAAACAAACCTTTATTGGAGGATTATTACACGAAACCACCAAGTGGTACGTCTGCGGTCACCATTCAACCAAGATCTGCTGCTGCTCTTCGATATCAATTCATCGCCAAACTTGGTGGTCCAGTAAGTTATAAGGCTTTTCCAGAAAAGAATCCGTTCCCAATCCTGTTGAAGATGTTGATGTTTCTTAACACCAGCCTCTCTCTAGATATCCTAGAAAATTTCCTGGATATCCTACGATATTGAAAATTTCAAAACCCCTGGATATCTATCCTCAACAGAGAGGGCAAGAATTTTTTCTGGAAAACCCCATTATATTAATCACCTTACATACTTTCAATCAATACTTTTTGTTGTAAATCGAACTCGTTTGTTGGCTTAAATTCCAACGGTCCAACGTTAAATAAAGTGAAAATAAAAAAAAAAAAAATAATAAAAACATCTTAAAACATTCAATTATTTGGATGTTGCATTAAAAGTCAGATCTTTTGTTCTTTATTACCAGTTTTATATTAAAATATCCCACTTTATTATTTCCAACTCGTCAGTATACTTTGGCTTAAACTACAATGTTTTGCAATGTAAAGTTTTCTTGAAAAAGATAATTCTAAACATGAAAATTTCAGATCAGTTTTCAATTTCATTATTTCAAGTTTTTTTTTACATCAGGGCATCTATAGTATAGCGAAGAAATTCGCTTAAAAATTCGCTTCCTGGAACGAATCAATTTGCTTAAATTCGTTTTTAGAGCGAATTTATTTTTGAGAAGATACCTTATAAATTCATTATTTATTTTTAATTTCAGACTGTACAAATGCCTGAGACGTTCCGAACATCTGCTTTCATCTTCCCTCACGTCTTGCGGTAAGCAATTTCGAAGTTGATAGAGATCTTCAGGTAACCATAGAAACAAAGACTTTCAATATTGGTGAGGTTTTTCACGTACAATACAATCTGCGACTTCAGACTTTTGATCGGCAGGTTGTTTTACTCATTCATCCAGTCACCACATAATATGGTCCGGTCATTATATTATTTTTTTATTCTTAATGTATGGTTAGTAGTTTATAATACCGTTTTCGTGTTTTAAGAAACTAACTCAAATTGAATACCAATAATCGATATAATAGGCTTTAATCAAGTTAAAAAAATTGAAATAATATTATCTATAGATGCAAAGCATTGGTAAAATACCATTTACAGTGTTAAAATTGTGCTCACCAAATATGGATTTAAGATCTCTATTATTTTTCTATAAAATTGATATCATACTTTTGAGCATCCAATTGTTATTAAATTATTGTGGTCCGGGTGACCCACAAAAAAGTTAAAGTGTTTGATGGTCTCGTGGAGCCGAAAAAATGGTGTCCGGATTAATATATTTATTTCGTGAGGTAGAAGGAAGTCTGACTTAGATTCTGAGATATTATATTATTTTTAATTTGATTTGGTATTTACCAAGTTATAAGCTTTTAATAAAAAATAACTTTAAAAAAAATTGCAAAAACACGTCAAAAAGGGGTATTAAACCTTTTTTGTGGGTCACCTGGTATATCATATAAAATGATCCAAAGTCATATTTCCATTGCATAGTTGGTTAATAACCAGCATTTTGGGATTTTTATTGGATCCTTTTTTCTAGCAGTTTCTTAGGTTTATAAGATATTATTAAATATTTCTTTTATGTATAAATGTTTAGAAACGAAGTTTTTTGATACACTTTGAATATTTTTTAGTCTTGAGCGAGAAAAAGGGAGGGAGGATAAAAAAGTTTGCATTTTTAATTAATAGACGTTATTTTCAATTAATTCCTTAATAATTTTAATTTATATAAATTCACAACGTTAAAATATCTGTACAAAAACTCTTAATTTTTGATGATTTTTTTGTTGAAAATCGACCCACCTGGATAAGTTTTTATGATGTTTTAATGTATCCCTCACAATTTTGTTGTTTCATTTCTTGCTCAGAAGCCTTAGTATCCTTCTCAATGATTAACAGCTGTTTTCAGGTAATTTTCTAAAGGAAATCTTTATCAACTTCTTGGCTTTTGAAACCATAAGTTTTTATATAGTCTGTTTCTATATACACTGTCTTTTTATAAGAACAATTTTATAAGAACATCGAGCCTCAGATTTGGTTGTAAATTTTACCAAAAACTATGAAGAACTTGCAATTTGAGCATGGGGATATTTCTAATGAAAGCTTAGACCAAGGGAAGCATTTTAGACATATATCTTTAAGGGTGGGTGGGGTGGGAAATTTGAGAAAATGTAGAACAAAGTTAAGAATATCTGAGCCTCGTCCGAAATTTACTGGTTCTTATAAAAAAAAGAGTATAATAAGAATAATGCGTAAAGAAGAAAGCTCTTGAAGCATTTAAGTGTCTTTGTCTTTTTAGCCTTGTTTGCACAGACATGACTTCCACATCTTTAGAAAGTTTTATTATTGTTATTTTTTCATACAGTACTGTATATCATTAATATAATTAGAATATTTTTTTCGTTGTTTATGTTTTTCTTATGTTTTTCATCACTTACTAGTTGAAACAATCAGAATGTTTTTTTTATAATAAAATAACGAAATTTTCAGTTGTAAAAAAATTCTTCAATTTCGATTTGGTTTAGACTTCTTTAGTAGTCTTTAGAAGTCTCTAAAAATAAAAGAGAAAAATCTTTGTCTCGATGATTCGTTCTCTAAAATCCTTTAAGAGACTTTATTACAGAAAATTTGAGTGGTCCACAACCTCTTTTTGCCAATCGATTTTGGCTGCTTTTTTGACAAAAAACAGTACATAATTTTCCTTCTGTTTTTTCTTTTTTAGAAAAAAATTTAAAAAAAAGATTTCATGAATAAACAATAGCAAATAGTTATTTGGAAAAACAATTGTTGAGTCTATTGGAAGAGGAATTTTGCAGCTCTGTTGTAATTGCTGATATTTGGTAAGTGACATTGCTTTTCCAGAAAAAAAAATCCATACCCCACTGTCAAGGATATAGGATATCCTATGGGTTTGAAATTTTCAATATCCTAGAATATCCATGGGGGTAAGAATGTGAAGACCAAGGATATCCAGGGGCGTTCGAAATATCAGCACAGAAATCCAGGGGGCTAGTGCTAAGAAAAATGGACATCCTCAACAGGGGGGTACGGATTTTTTTCTCCATTATTTCTACTTTCTACTACCCGACGTGTGAGAGGGCTAAAACGATTGGATATTAAAAAAAGTGACATCAGCGGGCAATTTCACAGAGCAGTACCGCTATACTGTGCGGCTGTCACTCTTTTTAAAGAATAACTGCATTGACTCCTCGGAAATGCACATTTGGAACAAAGCTTGGATGATAGTAAATACATACCTGTTTAGTTGTGGGTTAGTAGAGCAAAAACAGATTTCATATAAGTCTTCAAGTATCGTATCCTTTTTTTTTCTTTTAAATCCTTTAACAAAGCCATATCTCAACCTGGAGACATCAGACAATTTGTAAAACCGTTTGCTATTTTTTTAATATGAAAACAAATAACAAAAGTGGAGTGACATTAATTAGTTTACCAATTTTTATTTAATTATTTCTATTCCTCAAAGGGATAAAAACTTTCAGATATTAGAATGCTATGATTTTGATGTAGTTTCAAAAAGATGTTACCATCACAACACTATATTTTGTCTTATTTTGTATCTGACTCGAACTATTTGTGAATTTGTTTTTGTTGGTCTTATAAAAGAGTTTGAGACATTTTTAATAGTCGGTTACATGCGAATTTTTGTTTGAGAGTAACTTGTAAAAAATGTGTATGGTGGTTTTAAATTATTGTTACATCAAATCTGTTTGGTATTTTGTGGTTTGAAAAACATTTTGATGGTCACAGTTTTCTAATACTTTTTTTGGCTTAAAACTGCAGTTCGATAATGGTTGCTAAAAGTAGCTTTTTTATATGTTTCTAAATTTTATTTATTTTCATGAAGTTTGTCTTGGATATTAGCCTGGAGTATTCCCGTCTTTTTTTTTAGTACTCGCTGCTGTCCTGCTTGGCACTCAGCATTAAGGGGTTACAGCGAGGGTAAGTGGAGATATCCAGGGAAAGGAATTTCACCCCCCCCCCCCTATCTATGTGTAGACAGCTATAAAAAAAGGGAGCCTTCGGGTCACCCTCTGGACTGCGGTCGCAAGCTTACTTTTACCAGTCTTTTATGTTGGGGTGTTAAATTATGTTACATTTCAGATTGGTTGATTGTTTCTCGAAAGCCTTTGGTGTCATGACCAAGCCAAAGAAAGGTTTATGCCAAAAAGAAGCATGCAAAATCCAATATTGTTTACAAGGTTAGTACATAATTCTTTGTAACAAAGTTACTTAAAGCCACCCCGCAGACACAACGTTTTTTTCAACATCCAAATAACGCTCTGATGTTGGAAAACATTGTTTTGACGTTGAAAATTTTGATCACAGGTGATTTCTCCATTTATGTCGCGGTGTCAGTCAAACACATCACTACTTAGTTGTGAGAAATAAGTACTTAGGTAGATAAACACAGTGGCTCCCAGGGGTTGGAGTTTTCTATTGTTCTCAAATGAAATTCTTTTGCTCTTTTTTTAGGGGTCTTTCAACCCCCACTGCCCACTAAGTACCACTTAATAATCTTTGACAATAAGGTCTGACATTTTTATCTCATACGACCTTCACTTTCCCCCAAAAAATATTAAATAGTTACATTGGCAGTATTGACGCCATGAGATGCTAAATCTCTCTCCTTTGCTATACAAAGGTATAGTAGGTAATGTTTAATTATTTCTATTTCTGAACCTCTATTTACTTAAGCCCATTTCAAGCCCATTTTGAGAGACTTTTCTGCTGTACATAAACAACAGACCAAGGTCGTTTTTTAACATTTCAACAGTAAGCTAGCGCCAAAGATTTTGACAGTGTATCATGGTTTCATCACTAACACTACTGCATTTTTCTCCATGACATAAAGAACGGCTTTTATCCAAAGGCTTTTATTCTCATTTGAGTGTGACTGTGAGTGTGAGTGTCACTGAACAAGCAGAGCTCTCTCATTCTCATCTACTAAAATGCTTATTTTCTGGTTAGCTTTCTGATAATACGACTTTCCAAAGCTACAAACTACTGTTATGGTTGGTATATAGTTCAGTCATTGGAGACGTTTTGAGGGTCAGGTTTGTCTATTATGTTAATTGCTCTGAAACAATAGATCTATTGTTTAAAGGGTTCAATCTGGGTCTTATTATGCTTATAAGCGGGGTATTATGTTATTATTTGACCGTTGAATTACTCACTTTAGTTAATTATTCATTTTTCGTTAATAGATAACAATTACCAAGAAGAGAAATGCCAGGATGTGATCAACAAATTAGTTAAATGTTGTCTTTCAAAACCCAATGCTGAAGATGATACCACATGCTCAACATTCGTGCGAAAACACAACCAACGGCATTCTTAGTTTCGCTGCCAACTGACTTTTAATTTTAGTATGATTGCTGACTGGCTGGTATTACAATCGATCACGTCAATTTATTTATCCTTTCTGTTTCCCCTGTTTTAGAGAATGTGTATATAAAAATGTAGATTATTAAAAACAAAATAAACAAAAAAGTTCACCATCCAACCATCATCGCCATTCAACGCCCTTACATCTACAAATCACCGTGCTCAATTTTTCAGGGAGCTTCAACCATTAACAAAGATAGTAAAAATCCCAGGATACAGTTTTCACCAATCCAAAAGGCAGCAAAACGTTTTCATGGACTTAACCCAAAGAAAGGCACACACAAAGTTGATTTTCCAGTTTACTTCACTTTAAAAAAAAATCAGTAAAAAATGGTATCTGAGAAAATACATGTTATTGGTCATAATGTGAATGTCCCATTAAAGTCTAAGTTCATGTCAACTCTGCACGAAACAACGCATGGCGATCTTATCTCTATTCCACCTTACCGTCCGAAATCCGTTCAAACCATTTTTCAATATTCAGACAGCAAAATACTACCTGTTGATTTGGGGTATGGAAATATGAACAAAGCAAGGTATGTATGACCTTGGCTATTCTTGATGAGGGTCCGTTTGAAAAATGGTCCCTTCTGTCTGACACTAAAAAGTAAAAATTGCTCTATGTAGAAGCCAGGACAGTAAATCACTTAATTACTTTTTGTTTCTTAACTATCATCGTGGTTTCTGCACACTAATTGTTTTAATCTTTTAGCAACATAGAATTTAGTGTCAGACGGAAACTATTTTTCAAACGGACCCATCTGAATGCTGTTTCTTTACCACACAACAAATAACTGTTCTCATGTTTTTAGTGTTTTGGCACAAATAGCACGCCGTACAATGCATTCGACAGACAATGACTCGTGGATCCCAAACACCAAGAAGCTATGCCAAATAAGTAAGAATTCTTATAAAACCTTGTATAATTTGACACCTTTCAGAGCCGAAGTTAGAAAATTTACTCTGGAACTATTTTTGTTCAATTTTACGACCCTTCTTAGAGGAACTATTTTGTTACTAAACTAATTTAGTAAAAATTCTAACAATCTGAACTAAAATTTTCAAAATTATTACCCTTTGAGAAAGCCAATTTTCAATTTTGTGTTTTTGTGACCCTTAGGGAGATGTTTTTTTAGGTTGTTTTAAATTATTCCTTCATGTCTCTTGTTTTTCTTAATTTGTAGGATACTATTACAGGCTGGCCGACACCACGAAATCTGCTAAAGAAATGTGAGTTTTTATTTACCAGTAGAATCTTAAAAAAAAAAACTACAGTTAAGCCGTATGCCCCACACACGAGTGCCATTGCTTGAATATTATTTTGTTTGTACACAGACGCAATATCTACAAAAAAATTATTAAAGTTCATTTCTGTAGAGGGTCATTAGCAATATCTAGTTTTACAATTTTCAGACTAAATACGGAGAAGAACTTGCCACGCAAACCCGTGCGAACCAAAATAACACTTCCCCGCAGACTCTTTTTACGGGAAATTCACGGCAAAACAGACAATAACCACAAAGTATACTAACAAATGATGTATGGGGCTCCGTTGTGGACAATACTCGAAACTGGAAATATACATGCTAAATTTATTTCTTCTTTGTACTATGCGATATTTTCAAAGCTGGCGTTTTTCGTTTTGTTGTTACGACCTTCTTCAAGCAATCCATGCTCTTGGTTGATTTTTGGATCTTTCATCCATGGGGCGATAGGTCTGGTTATTCACACTCTTTTTAATGGGGTGTGGGATTCGATGCAGTCACAAATAAATTTATTGGTAATTGAAATTTGATCATCAGGATCGTCAAAACTGAATATTAACGATAAAGGAAGTCTGACGTGCATGAGTCGATGTTGAAGTTCTTCTCATTTCGTATAAACTTATATCTTGATTCAAAACGTTCTTTTTTAATATTGACAATGATGTACGGCATATCAGGGTCACTTTTCTCATTAGCATGGCTAACATCTGTATGGATGATTTTGGTAGATATATTGCTACTGATATGGTCAATTAAAGTTATCTCTTTCCTGGTTGGTTTTGTGATTATGTTGTTTCAGGTTCATACATCATAGAAGAAAATATGTTTTTATATCTTCTAGTCAATGTTTGTATCCTCCTGCAAAAAAGATTGGACCGTTCCATCTAGCATTCCGATCTGCCATTAGTTTCTCAAATCTTTCGAGCCATAGCAACTTATCTTTCTCCCTTTAGAGCTTGGTTGATATAAAGTTATAATTAGATAGAGGGTGTTTTTGTTTCTTCCTTTGGCTTCGATAATTACTAACTCAAGGTTTTTATGGTTTTTGCTTAGGTCTGTACGTTCATGACAACTGATTGTCATGACAACTGATTGTTTGTTTAATGGGCTTTTCCAGAAAAAGGATATAGGATATCCAGGGGAGGTCCGAAATTTTCAATATCCTAAGATATCCAGGGGGTAAAAATCTGAAGACCAAGGATATCCAAAGGTTGGGGTTCAAAATTTTCAATATCCTAGGATATCCAGGGGGGTTCGAAATTTTCGGCACGGATATCCAGAGGGTTTGGTGTTTAGAAAAATTGACATCCTCAACAGGGGAATATGGATTTTTTCTGGAAAAGCCCAATCAAATCCTCTGTGACTGTCTAATATCCTTTTGATCTGATCGTGCTATTTCACTCATATCAACCAATCAATCAATCAATCAATCAATCAATCAATCAATCAATCAATCAATCAATCAATCAATCAATCAATCAATCAA
>JAUJPO010055404.1:0-14330 GCA_032270745.1 Tiaropsis multicirrata
CCTCCAGCTAATGTTGTGATCTTTTTGCCTCCAAAAATCTGGCAATTCTTTTGCGCGTGCGCATATCCACACGCAAATCAAAACATTGAAATCCGTCTATTAGACGGGGTATAAATATTTCAAAAACTTTTAGCTTTGGGTTTGGATAACAATGACCTTTGCCTACCGGAAAAAATGGGCTAAAACCCGGTGATAATAAAAATTCCTCGGTAATAAAGATGAAAGTTCAAAATTAATGATTGCTCGAATTTCTTTGTTTATATAAAGGGTATATCTGCATCTGAAGAAACCGCAGTTTATAGGAAAGGGTTTAAATGAAATTTAAAGCATACCTGATGGATTGGACAGGAACTTCTAACGTAATTTTCTTCAACAAATAATATCTTTGTGATTTCGACAAGTCTTTATCGAAATGGTCGTTTGTTATGAGAACAGGATTATTTTCATCTTCATCGAGCATTATTTTTGACAGTTTTCTCAAATCTTTATGAACTTTATAATGTTCGACGGGTGCCCAATAATTTCCAGTTGCTTCAGAGCTCAGCTAAAAAAGAACATGTAAAAATTATTTATGAAAACTGCTGGATTTAAAAGATGCAGCAAATCAGGTAAGTCCTATCTATGTTGCGCGTAAACTTTCTATCCTACTGTACACATATTTCTATTATTGGAATAATACATTTACATTTAACTACAATAATAAACTGACCTCCCTCGTCCTCATAAAATTACCCTTCTTTTATAAATTTTATTTCTTGCGCTTTATTTGACTTATCGAGGGATATAGCATAACCATTCAGTGTACTAGCGAGCACGATAATGTCATCTAACCAATCTTGAGGCCAGTCTAATACTTTCTTGTCTGTCATGCGAAGGAGAAACTCTGAAATCAAGATATTTGTTTTATTCATAAATACTTCTAATATACTAAAAAAATAAGAAAACAGTCTGTATTTAATTCTCCGAAGAATTCTCAAGAAAAAATGAAAAAACTATTTCTATTTACCTTCATGCAAATTAGAAAACCCTAAAAAATATTTCTGACACAAAAAATATACCTGAATGTTGAAGACAAGACTGATGATCAATCCGTGGCTTTTTCTTCCATGATTTCCAGTCCTGATAACCATGGTACTTCTTAAATCTGAAGTGGAAAATAGCCTTGGAAAAATTACCAATGGGCTTTTAAAACTTAAAGTAGTTTTTCGAAATTACTCTATGAGAACCGTATAACTGTTCATATGTACTAAATTTCATTTTCTCATGTGACATTTTCAGGATGCCCCACTCTTTTTCGGACTAAAGTTCTAGAGTTATTTATTTAGGCCGATTCTGGTCAACGAAAATTGAGACACCCCCGTCACTGGGATACGCCCCACTTACCAGCCCAGTGGAAAAATCGCTCAAAAAAGGCCTATTTTTCAAACGGTCACCCCAGTGGAAAATCGGAGTTTCTATCTCACCCCAGTGGTAAAATTAAACATTTAAAAGAGCAACCCCAGTGAAAATAGATGAAAGAACGATAAAATTCTATGACCCCATTGAGAATACATAACCGTTTGACCCATCCCTGCACTGAGATTTTGATATAAACCCCTGGGGTACAGAGACAGGGGTGTATTAAAGGGCACTAAATCAAAAATACAAAGAAAAATATACCTTGCTGGGATGTTAATTGGTGTCTTATTATTTTTGAACGCATCAATCAGTATCTCTGATCTGCCGTCTAGATACCACAATGCATTAACCAGAGTTTTGAAATCTTTGTCTCCATCAATCTGCGAATAAGGGCTTCGTAACACATTCCATTCTCGCCAGTCTGAACATCATTCAGAACATCAATGTGGAGTTGACACTTTTTATCCTTTGGATCAGGAGGTATCAACTTTGATCTTTTCCGTAGCAAAACGTCATTAATTGTTTTCTGCTTAGGCAAAGTCTCATTGATTGGATTTTGTTGTTGTTTCTTTTTTTGAACTTCAAATGTAACATATTTCAAACCAGGGACCAACTCTAATGCATCCTTCATCAATTCGTCTTCTTCAATACAGATGAATTCCGCCGATGGAGAATCTTTAATGAATACTTTGAGAGATTCTTCTTTTCTTAAATCTGGTAGTGAATAGACTGTTTCCCAGAAGGAGGTCTCAAATGATGAATTTCTTTTCAGCCTCAATGCTTTGTTGTGCACTATAAATGTGGTATTGTCAATTTTGACGTTGCATATAACAAGTTTTCCACTCATATTTTATTTAATTTGTGTTATGTTTCTATTTCATTACATCTAATAAAAACAAAATCATTCATAATAGCTATAAAAAGTCAAACAAAAACAAAACAATGACATTTCTCTGGTGAATTCCTCGCGTTTCGAACATTCGTAGCTAAAGCTACCATTTCGATTTCTTATTTATGATGATGTAAGCAATTTATTCACTTTCGATTTCACGTTTGTCCGGATCAAAGTTTATTTACGGAAACTACGAGTGTCGCCCCGACTTTTTCCTTCGCGAATCGAACGACAAACAAAATGTATAAACATTCTATTTTATGAAAAAAGTAACACGAATCGAACGTTTCAGAAAAAAAAATCGAATGTGGTGCAAACAAGTAAACAAAAGTTCAACTCGACAAAGATCATTGCTAATCGAACGTACGAAAAAAAATTTGCGCCCGGTTGACGACGAAAAAAATTTTCACCCGGCCGGTGGACCGGAAACGAACATATTTTTAGGGTCCGCCTGACTCCTAGATGTTGAAGTTTTTGAAGCAGAATAGAATGATTCACAGTGTCAAAGGCTTTGGCAAGATCAAGGAAAACAGCACAAGCATATTCTTTGTGTTTTAGAGATGTTTTAATGAGTCTGCTCAGTTGTAAAACGGCTGATGAAGTGGACTTACCTTTTTGGAAACCATATTGATTGGCATCAATATACTCCTGTTTTTCAAGGAATTTGGTTAGTCTTTCATGCAATACTTGTTCGAAAATTTTATCAAAGAGAGGCAGAATAGATATGGGTCTATAGTTTTTAATGTCTTCACAGGGACCGCTTTTAAAGAGGGGAATGACTTTGGCATGCTTTAGTATCCTGGGAAAGACACCTTCCCTAAACGAATGGTTAATGATGTGAGAGAGTGGCTCTGCAAGTATGTCGGCTGAGGCCTTAACGATGTTAATGGGGAAATTATACAGGTCTTTACAAATCCCAGTGGTGCCACTATACTATAGTCTAATACACACTGTTGTTGAGTCTATAGTTCAAGTCTGATTTAAAAAAATTTATTCCCCAGATGGAACGCATGCAAACTTTTGGTAATTATGACCTATGACTCTTCCAACGTCATGTAACTCCTTTGTACGGACATTCTTTTTTTCGTGTCACGTGTCATTTTTCAGTTCTTTGTTAAGAACGAAGAAAAGAAGAACATGGAAATCGCGCTGGATAGAATTGTTTAAATATTATTTTTCTACAACTCTTGAAAATTTCAAGTAATTTCACCGATGCAAAGATTAAGAGCAATTTTAAAGACTTTATGACGGAGTGTATAGACAAAAACACCTGCTTTGCAGGATTTTAAAGGGTGCAAACAAGGACAAAAACTTGCCAATATTCCCTGACTGACTGAACGTTAACAAAATAACACTATTGACTCTCCATCATTTTTTAAGTATATATATTCTTATCTTTTGTTTAGATAAAAAAAACAATTTGTTTAAAAAGAACTCAAGAAAGATTCAAGGTGATTTTTGACAATTGATACAACGATATGTATTGTGATCTCAAAGGGCTTCTCTGCTTGAGGTTCCCAAGGTAGTACGGACATTGTTACGTCAGGGTCGAATCATGCCTATCATGAGGTGCACTTCTCCTCCAACAACTGATGATGGGATAGGAAGCGTTTTTGAAACACGACCATATGTTTGATATGAATTGCAGATATCTTGAAACAGTTCATCAAGTGTGTAGTATGGGAAGACAGCAGTGATTTCCTCCATGCATGTGCCAAACATTGATGCCATCTGACCATTGTGCATTTAGGTATCTTGACATACTGTAACATATGTTGATCGAGTCGTTGTGTTTCTAACACCACTAATTTCAATGGAATGAGATGACTCTTGAATGGCCAACCTTGGAGATGCATTGACGACGTGTAAGCTTTTCAGGAATGATGTTTGATGTCTAAATCTTTCTTACCTGACTTTTTTGAAAAGTGGAGTTCTGATAAGTTGAGTGATATTTCATCTGTCTTTGGAGACCATTTCATTTCTCCAAGGATGATTGGATCTTCGCCAGTGAATGTGATACGGATGACGTGTTCAAATTCATCTGTGTATTGATGAGCAACCTTGATGGTTTGTTCTCCTTTTAAGCACATTCTAGATCGAATTGTTGTGTTGCCAACACCACTGATTTTGATGGAATGAGATGATTCTTGAATGGCCAATTGTCCGAGAGAGTGTTTGACAAGGAAATCGAAGCAACCATTGTCGAAGAAAATGATGTATGTTGTTGATCAAGATAGATTGAAATAAGAATATATACCGTGTGCACATGTGTGGAGTGTCTTCTTGGTTGGTTGGTGGGCTTGATTTGAAGCAGGCATTCATGAAGGACAAGCTGATATCCTTTTTGCGAATGTTGGTAGACAAAGACTTTTGACACAGCGATCCTTGTACTTCTGTAGTAGATCTTTGTTGACTTTGTTTTCTTTATCTTTTTCACACACAAGAATGTGTTTCCTTGGGATGTCAACAAAGTCGTGTTGGCAGCGTCCTTCTTTGTGTTTGCCGGTTGATACGTCAGCCCCTGGATAGATATATTGATAACAGAAGCCTTTCCCATTGAGTAGTGACAGATGCTTGGCTGGTGGATGTGGTATTGAATAAGTCGCGTTCCCTTTGGTCTGGAAGTTGAGACATGATCGTCGACCTGATTTGGAATAGTCAGGCTTCGGTGGCTTTGGTTGTTCTGACGACTTCTTTGATGACGAGTCGGTTGTTGGTCCCATGAGAATTACCTTTTGTTGCTGTAGCCCGAGTCCTTTTTTCGAGGAACTCAACGAGGTCTGTCGAGGTGAGGTACTTTCATCCATTGTTGATAGCCATCTTCATAAACGAGAATCACCAAGTAAGCTGTAGATACGTTTTGTATCATCGCCATAGTGACGGTAGTCTTGAATGTGGTGTGTTTTCGCCATTTGGATGAGCTCCTTGACGATATTGATCATACTGAGTGCGAAGGTAATGTTGTCTGTTCCCTTGATTTTGGAGATGTTGTCGATGTTGTTGAGTTGATTCATCTGTCGGGTCAGCAGGTGTTTTACGTCTCCGTAAGCAAATTTGAGTTGCTTCCAGATACTCTCAATGTCTGTGAGACTCTTGATACTCATTGCATGATCTTTAAGATAATTGTTTTTGAGTAAACCTGGTAACAATTGCTGAGGTGTAGATTTATTATGCAGTTTAATGAAGTTTGATTTGAACGTCTATTAATCATTACTAGAATCGCTTGAACCTGAGAATTTTTTCCAGACGGATATTCAACTTTGATTCGACGAAAGACTTGGCCTTGTAGATATTACGAGATTTGACTAGATCTGCAAGTTGATCAGTGTAGATTAATTTAACTTTCTTCAGGTTTCTTATAATATGAAATCTTTCCTTTTCCTTAAAATGTCAACATATGACAAATAAAAATAAAATAATAATAAAATAAAATCTTCTTTTCTTAACTCTAAAAGCCGTCCCTCTGGTTTGTACAGACTTGTATTGACTGTCATTTTCTATTCTTTTGTACTCCATGCATCATATTGGGTACGAAAGAAATTTTGAGTGAGAATGAACTAACAGGCTCCATGTAGTTTACGAATCTGTCATTATTTTTTGTGTCAAGTGTCAACTTGTCATAAAATAAAATAAAACCACATGCTCAGAGCTTCACCAGCTTCTGGTTGGGTGTCAGCTTCTATCCTGTCCCATTGCTAGCATCGTGTTGGGCATCATATTTTCTGGCGTAATTTAGTTGACTTGTAATATATTTTATGACTGTGTCAATATTTTTGTAAACAAGTGTCAATTTGTCAATATTATGACCTGTCACTTTGGTATTCAAAGTTTCGTAATTTAGAGCTTTTGTGCGCTGTATTAAGTAGTCACGTGACATATCTTTCCACAACTTGTGAAAGCTTGTGAAAATTTCAGCCCATGAAAAAGTTATGGCTGATCTAACGCAGACTATATCTTATGCTAGTCTGTAAAGTTGGTAGTAAAAGTCTGTAAATTAGCCGGGCGCCAGCCATCGTTTTCATGAGAATCGAAAGCTCCTAAAAAAGTCGTTTACTCAACTCAAGGCAAGGATGCTTTCTATTGAAAATATAAGAAAGTTATTTATCAAAAGCTTAAACATTATTTCCTCTGTGATTTACATGATTTTCAGCAACCATGTGGCCAGTTTAAGTTGACCTTTGACCTGTGACCTGCGTTTTACACTAACCATAAATCTATGAAAAAAACAGTGACTTTTTTTAAATCAAAATTTGAGTTTTCAATTTTAATATTAGTATTTTACATGACCCTCATACTGGATTTTGAAGATAAAACATCATCAAATATCTCGCGAACGAAGAAGAAAATGAAAAAAGGTCACTTAGTTATCGGTAAACAGACTTCATACAGAGTCTTCATAAAAATTATATAAAAAACAAACTTACTTGTCACTTAATCAACAAAGATTAAACTCCAAACGTTGGCTTTTCTTTATTTTCAATTCCATAAACAATCTGTAGCTAATGCTCCAAAATGAATAAAACTTTTGGCCTTAAAAAGAAATTTTTGAGGATTTTCTCCAGATTGGTTCATTATATTCTTCTGATGTTTTACACAAAGTTGGATATTTGGATTCACTCAAACGCAACAGAACCTGGTTTTTCAGGAAAAGTTTTTTGTGGCTGATTTGGCCAAAAAATACCTTAAAAAGAGATTTTTGGAAGCTTTTCTCCCCTAAAGGCGAGACCATTTTAATTTGTTGTTCTACAGGCAGATCTGATCGTCAGATTTTAATGGGTCGGTCGTTTGGTAAAATAAAATAAAATTTATTCGAATATTTTAGGATCGGTAAGACACTTGAAATCATTTCCAACCTTTAATTAAGTCGAAAAGATAAATTCTCCTCTCTGATAAATGTAAAAAAAGTTAGATAAATTCAAATACTCAATACTTTTACAACTATAAAGTTTTGGTTTTGATATGGAATCAATTTTTAGGAAAAATTTGACAATTTTGTTTTTTTTCCGTTTTCAGCAAAAGCAGGGTCGGTCGGGTCTGTAGAACAACAAATTAAATTGGTCTCGCCTAAAATGAAATCAATTTTCCAGGAAAAGTTTTTTGTGGCTGATTTTGGCCAAAACACCGTGCCAAGGTCAAAAGTGAGCTTAAACTTGAAATGGGCTACTGAAATAATACATTATTTTATTTTTTCTTTCGTTTAAGAAGCTAATAAATAAATTAAAATGGCGGCAAATAGATCTATCCGCCACATATTTTATGCACCAAATATGAGACACCTTGCTAAACAGTTTTGTATGCATCAACGAAACATGGCAACCATGACCTCATGTAATCAAATCTCTAAATCTTCCAAAGTTGGTGTTTGGAATAATGATCCATCTTTTCCAATGCCTGGTAACATTGGTGTAGATCTCAATGCCCTAGAGGCTTCTAGTGAGATCAAAAGTTCAACTTCTTCACCACCACCGTTGCAGAGTTTAGCTTCTGCTTTTCTGGATTTAGAAGATGAAACGATGCGTAAGAATCGTGTTTTGAATCAATTTGTGAGTGAAAGTCTTGAAGATGATGGTGATGAAAGCCTTTTGACAGAAGAATCTTCTGCTACAACATCTTATTTTGATGACAATAATAACGTAGAATGTAAAATTCAATCATGTCCTGCAAATATCATGAAAAGTTTCACAGCTTTATTTGATGGTTTGCCCGCAAATGAGCAACTGACGGTTATTACGCTTAGCCAGAAAACGGATAATGATATGACCACTTGGTCACAAGAAGTTGAAGATGAACGTGAGCTTCTAACTGGTATCTTCATTGATAATGCCAAAGAGATTTGCTACACAATTAAAGAGAACGGGCACTGGGCTGATTTCATCGAACCATCATCTGGTCATGCTTTTTATAGCGCTCACCGCAATGAAACATTATGCGAGACAGATGATCGGTTGAACCAACTTGGTTTTGAAATTGAAGATCTTGGTTGCTGCAAAGTACTTTTACATAAAGAATGGAAAAGCAATGTTTTTGTTGGAATGATTTTCACTACTGCACCAGTTGACAGCCAATTCTTCGGAAATCTTTGAAATAAAAAAAAACAAGCTGTTTTTTATCTGTTAAAAATCATGCATATATGATCAATAATTATTTTTCAAATTTTAGTTTGAATTACTCTTGTATTTTGTAACGAATGGCCATATTTTGTTAAACTTTAAAATGAAAATTTTACCAAAGGGAACTTTTTTTAGATTTTTAAAGGTTTGGTTTTGATTTTTCGCTTTCACTTTCATCTGAAAATATTTCTGAATGGTTTAATTTAATTAAAGTGCCTTAGTTTTTTTCTTTACCTTGACTGAAATTCCTGGAAATTCATGTGATTTTAAAGAACTAATTATGAATTTAGTTTTTGAGATTTGTTAAAGGGTATGGAGCCGTTTAAATAGCACTCTTCAAAAACAAGTGGCACATTTCATAATTCAAAAAAACATTACTCTAAAGAATATAAACAAAAGAGCGAAAGTTGATTTAAGCTATGGTGAAGACATTCTATTGTGTCTTTGTAAACAAAAAGATTCGAATAAATTGACAATTAAATGTCATCATCTAAAAATAGAAGCATTCCATCTATATCTTTCAAACCTAAAACAAAACATGTCTTATGTTTAATAACTATCTTATCATTTCATTATTATAGAAGAATAATAAAAGTTTAGATTTTCTTTCCATCAGGAAAAAAAGAATTCACATCGAACAATAGTATTAGATGATTATGACAATCATGAAGAATATACAAGAAGATTCGAAAAATATTATGATTTTTATATTTTCTGTAAGTGTAAGCTTATAATTTATACATTTCCTCATTATCAGAAGTTAAAAAAAGCAATAGATCAGGACGAAAACCTTATTTCATTTGGCTGACTGATTATTATCTTTTTAATGCTAAAAATATTTCCATTATTTTAGGCAAACCTAATTATTGTCAGAGAGAAACAGTCAACTTGGAGATGACAAACCACAAGAGATTTTTAAAGATTGGATTGTGAAAATGACTTTTTTAAACAAAAGACCACACCCAATTTTCAGTAAGTTTCATTGTAGATTTCTTTTTTGTATCAAAAATGCCAACATAATGTCAAAAAAAATAATTATGGTTAAAAAAATGTCAAAATGTAGGGCAGCAACATTGGAATTGAAAGAAGTTTCTAATCATCAACATCTTCAATCAACAGAACAATTAGACTAAACTATAGGAAAAAATACTATTTTTTATATGTTACGTATCTTGACAAATTCTAAATTGAAAAAGTTTTAAAATTTGAAAGTGTTGAATCAAAACTTACTCTATAAAAACGATGTTATGAATCGAAAAATTTAGCAGAAATAATGGCAAAATGATGAGGAAAATCTATTTTCAAAATATAAAAGACTCAAATTCAGATATTTTAGCTATAAAAATGATCCTAACACATGGTGACTAAACACATTCTCATTTGGAAACTGTCATCAGACTAAATAAAAAAAAAATTAGAAACAAATATGATATACGAAAGAAAGAATCTCTCAAACGCGGACATGGTCTAAAGCGGACATCTTTGAATAGTGGATACTATTTCTTGGAACAAAACGACTGATTTCAGTTCAGTTCAATCTGTATCGAGACGGACATCTCTATGAGACGGACATTTATTTAGAGAGATTTTCAAAATGTCCGAATAATTATATGACTTTCAAACGATTTAGCTTTACGAAAATTTCATTATTTTGAAACTTATTTTGAGAATAAACAAAAAATAACGTTGGCACACTTTCCGTATGAGTTAACAAAACCAAGACCAGAAAGTCGCCACGCTTTGGTTTCATAACTAATAACCGAAATTGGAATGGAAGGTCTGCATTGTGATGTAAACAACGACCCACGGCTTGAAAGCAGAAAACCAAAAAATCTACGTTCTGTTTTTGTAGCTTTTAACTGATATTAAATATTGTATGAAGTAATAATATACGAAACAACAATAAGGATACTCCCATATTCGTAACCTAAGAGAACTTCAGATATCTTTGAACTTTTCAATGAGGTTTTAGTTCCATTATACAACGGTCAATCATATATTTGGTGACTTTGTAATTCGCATTTTCCTCTCCAAACATTTGGATTTGTACATCTCCAATTTCTTTCAATGTCTGCAACGCCTCTTGGTATTGTCCAAGCTGAAATAGGCAATTCCCAACTTGGTATTTTGTTTTCATGTAATCTTCATTTCGCTCTCCTAATACCTCAATTTCAATTCTTTCTGCTTGTTGATATGTCTTTAATGCCTCATCATAGAGTTTAAGAAGAAGGAGACAATTTCCAACTTCATATTTTGTTCTCAGATAACATTTATTTCGCCCTCCGAGCACCTCAAGCCTGACTTTTTCCACTTCTTGATATGTTTGCAATGCCTCTTGATAACGCATAAGTGAAATCAAGCAACTTCCGATGTAATCCTTTGTTATCAGGTATTCTGTGTCTTTCTCCTTTGACAAAGCCAAATATCCTTCTTCAACAGATCGAAATAACTGCAATGCAGCTTGACGATCCCCTTTCTGAAAAAAAACAGCTCCCAATATTATGCCGTGTTTCCAGAACATCTTCATGTGTGACACCTAGTGTTTCGATTTGAACCTTCTCGTTTTCTTGGAGTAACTCTAAAGCTTTTTCCATATCATCTAGACCAATTATGCACTCACCGATATAGTTTTTTGTTTTAAGGTAGTCTTTGTGTTTTGGACCAAGAATTTTGTATCGAGACTGTTCAACTTGTTTTAGCAATTCAATGGCTTTTTCATAAAGCGTGTTTTTTCTTCAAGAAGGCCTCTGGGTTTTTTTCTCTGAAGAACATTTCATGATTGCCTGAAGGATTTCTGTCAATCTTTCCACTGTTCCTTTAGTTTCAAAAAGTCTTTGAAGCAATGGTTCTTTTTCTTGATAAAACATCAAAAAATTATGTTTGGCAATATTCTGATAGATATGGAGAAAATGGTGATACCAGTATTTCCCATCCATGATTATGTAATCACGAAAACACCTTTCCATGTCTGCTATGGTTATATCAGCGATTGCTTTGTAAACGTTGTTTTGCTGGTTTAGTTGAATTGTTTGGTTATGATGGATGCGAAGGAATTGTTGTGTAAGAAGATGTATATTGATTCTTTGATCCAAAAATGCAGCATTAGTTTTAGGTATGTCTATGATAGAATACTTTTCCAGAAGCGATAAAGTGTCGTTGAGTTTGATCATGTCATCTTGACAGAATTTGATCAGTATTCCTTTCTGAATGTTCTTGCCATCGAGGTATCCTAAGATATGAAGAAGTTGTAAAGCTGTTTTATCACCGGTTTGGGTCATTTTATGCATGGTAAGAGACATTGTGGTGTAAACGGATTGGTTGTCGATTTGATTTGTTGGTTCATCCATCAGCTTCCTTCTCCTTTGTTTAAATAATGAGAGATACTGTTCAATTGTCAAGCCGTTTTTGTTAACATAGGAGACACACTGCTGAAGAGCTAACGGGTGACAACTGAGCTCTAGCAGAATGTTGTTGTTGATGATCTGATCTTGACGTTGGTTAATTGCAACGTTTTGTTTTAAGAATGCCATTGCATCAACTGTGGCAAAAACATCCAGTTTAACAGTATCGAATCTTGCGTCCCATTCCCTACATTGGCTCGTGATGAGAATGAATGGTTTTTCAGCAGCATGTGTTACTGGTAAGAAATGCAGGATATTCGATTGGTCGTCTACATTTATCGAAAACAAAAAGTGTCTTTCTTGACGTGTTTGCAACTTTTTGGATGGTAAAATAACGGTACACCAGGGCGACGATTTCGTTGTTTGGTTTATAATTACCGTTGACATCGCGCGCATCGTGAATTCCGCATTTATCGGCAATGTCACGGAAACACGTCTCGATTGTTCCAAAGTTGGTTGCATCGATCCAACATATGGTTTCCTCAAACTCCTGATCATAAAATGTCCAATATTTTCGGACACTTTCACTTTTTCCGATACCTCCAATCCCATAAACGACAGCACCAAGTTTGTTGTTTTGCTTTTGATTGACCAATGCTTGTTGAATATCCTTAAGTTCTTGGTCACGACTGAAGAATGTGGCAATTGGTGGCAAACAGTTGTAGTTGAATGATTTTGGTTGGATCAGCTCCTTGACCTCTTCATCGATGATACGAATGGTTTTCACTTCATCAAGTTCAGCTTGTGGCAATCCTAGATCTAGCAGTGGGACTTCAACCAAATCATGAATTTCATCAAATTCAGTTTGCGTGATATCAGGTGGTAAATGCTGCATCATGTTTCGTCCTGCTTGTAGACGGGTCATATTAGCCTCATCTCCACGATCTGTTATGTTTGGCGTCCATTTCTTCTTCTTAGGGAAATTGTATCCACAAAAGTTTTTCAGCAGCACAATCAGTAGAGTTGTATCGAGTTTTGTTGAATCGACACTTCCGGATGCTGGCAACAGTAAGTTATATTGATCATCAAATTTGTTTTTCCTGAGATTGTCAATATCTTTTTTTTAATTTTGTAATTCGCCAGCTAGTGTTGTTGGGCTTTTAGAAAATTTCTGATGAAACCGGTCGTATAAAACACCATCGATTTTTCCTCTCAAAACTTGAAGTCGTTGGTATCGAACTTGTCCTTTTGTGATCGAAGTTATATTTGCACCAACACGCAGCATCTAAAGTTGAAAAGATTTTTAGGCTTAAATTGGTTTGCTTTATTTTTTGTCTTGCATTTTCACTCACACCACAAATTTGAATCTACGTTAAATTGACGTATGAATGATCTTACAATAATAGTAGCAATAATATTGATTTTTTAACGAGATTTTAAATATTGATTGTTTCTCAAGGGGAAAGGGGTTAGATTTTGGGCCAAACATAGGGAATGCAACGACTTCTTTTTAAGAATCTCTAAAATCTCTACCATTTTCCCGCGTATTTAGCCTCGCTCTTTATATAACTATTATGTATCGCCAAAGACACTAATGCACCTATTTTTCACCATTCGTTTGATTGTTTCTTAAACTCTATTTTCGACGTTGAGTCACAATTCGCTCAGAGTATAACAGCACTTACCTCGGCTAGATGTTGTGATACCGATGCAATAAAACCGCGATGAGATCTCATTGAGAGATGAGAGAAACACTCGAAATTGAAAGATGAGTTGTTCTAAGAAACCGCATGGTGACTCAGCATTTATGTGCTCTGTGAACCATTACGTCATTATTGTTGGCTTGTACACAATTTTATGATGATAGTTTTGTTGTAGCAAAAAAAGGGGCATACCGTATTACTTCGAATAAACACCCCTTCTTTTAAACGCTCCCTCGAATAAGCGCCCCCTTTTTTAGGAAAATATTTAATAAATGTCCCCTCGAAAGAACGCGCCCGTATTTTTCAAAACATGACAAAAACAGAGATTCTCTACCATACCCCATTCGGAGCCCAATTTTACAATAACCGCTCAAATGAACATTCAAATTGTTCAAACCTTACAGGACTTGTTCTAGCTATAAAAAGCTCCAAATTTTATGCGAAAATGGGCGAACCTTTTACCCAATTCTGAGCCATTAATGTACTGCTTTTCAATATGTAGAACATGGTACCAAATCTATAAATATACCATTAATAGATCAAAAGTTATGAATCCAAATGTAGTTACTGACAATCTTTTGCAACAGACTTTAACGCCCCCTCCCCCCCTTAAAATCCAAAAGATTTAATGAACACCCCGGGCGTTTACTCTAAGTACTAGTAATACAGTACAATTTTTTTTACAAATGTCGCTGTATGTATCGACTTCTACTCTAAAACTAAAACATGTTACAAATCACATTTTATAACAAATCTCAAAAACATACTTTAATTAACCTATAGTCGACATGGGCGAAGCTTTTCTATAGCTTTTCTATTTTCAACTTGAAATCTTGATTTTTGGCCTGAGTTGACGGAAATTAAATGCACATTCAGTTGCAACACA
>JAUJPO010055415.1:0-14328 GCA_032270745.1 Tiaropsis multicirrata
CTCCAAAATTCGCGCCATTTCAAATCAAAGATAAACAAAATGGCTGACTCGGAAACAGAAGACATCGAAGAGGAAGAGCTATTGAGGTACCATCTGAACAAAGGATACACCTATGATGAGATTATAGAACTTCTAAAAAAGCATTATGGTATAGAATACACTTATAGAACACTTAGGCGACGATGCAAATTGTATCACCCTAACCCTAACTAACTCCTATCATGGCAAAAAAACTTGAATGAAAACCTTACCTTTTCCACAATTCAAACAAAAGTTTGAACCTGTAGGTACCAACTGATCACATCCTGGACATTCCATGGTTGAAAATACTATAAAAAATGCGTGCCCAGCTTTGGTTCAGACTCGATTTTTAAGGCCTTATGTACACTATAACGGGTTTAACTTCGAGAAAGCAAAGAAAAAAGCACCGCGAAAGAGAGCGCTAAACTTCTCGGTTTTTATTTTGTCGGGGACTTTTCTTTTGTTGTGAGATTTTTTTGTTGTTGTGAGCTTTTTGTTTTGTGTTGTGAACATTTTGATTTGTTGTGAGTATTTTGTTTTGTGTTGTGAACATTTTGATTTGTTGTGAGTATTTTGTTTTGTGTTGTGAGCATTTTGTTTTATGTTGTGAGCATTTTGTTTTGTGTTGTGAGCATTTTTTTTTGTGTTGTGAATGTGTTGTTGTTGTGGCCACTCAGGGCTTCCGTAAAAGACCAATATTTTCTGCAGATTAGAGGGGTCAGTATTAAATAGGGGTGGTCAGCATTAGCCAACCTGATGGTATTTTTTTAATTAGCCAGTAATGTCTCTTTGTTTTTGGTCCTATAGTTAGATAAGTGCTTTTTTTAAATCCAAATTCTTCATGATGATCCGTAAACCAAAAATTGTTTCAAATTTTCAACAGCAGAAGAAAAAGAAGAAGACACTCAGTAACTGTTAAAAGAAGGAAAAAAGAACTTGAAGTGCAAAAGTATTTTTGGAGAAACCCACAAATTTACTTTATCTTCCTAATTAGGAATAAAAAACAAAGAGATCATTTTAAGAAAGTCTTTTTAATTAGGATCAAGTTCCTGACGGGCAGTATCACAAGTCCGCATACTGTCAGGGTGGCTAATCTCGACCAACCCTATTTAATCCTTACCCCCCCCCCCTCCAATTTTCCTAATTAAAGCTATTGATCATTTTCTTTTTTAGTTTGGAGATGCTTTATCTTGGTGGGAACCAAATTTTACAAATACCACCTCATCTTGGAAAGTTGAAAAATCTACGACATTTAATCTTATGTGACAATAAGATTTCAACCATCCCACATGAACTTGGACAGTTGAAGTGTCTTGAATCTCTAAGCCTTCACAAAAATTCATTAAAATTTTTGCCAATGGAAATTGTCATGCTTTTAAATTTGCAAGAATTGACGCTAAGAGAGAACCCTCTTGTGAACACATTTATCAAGCGATATGAATTCAACACACCGTCTCTATTAGAGCTAGCTGGCAGAGCAGTCAAGACACAAAATATTTCATACAATTACAAAATACTACCAAAACGATTATGCTCATACTTAGATAGTGCTAAAAGATGTGTCAATCCTAAATGTGATGGAGTTTATTTTGATTCTCGTGTTAAATGTGTTAAATTTGTTGACTTTTGCGGCAAGTTTCGTTTGCCACTGGAGCAATATATATGTTCGCCATGTGACAGTCACAAAGATTGTTGCAGTGATGGTAACATGTCTGTGAGTGCTCAAATGTTGAGAAAAGCTTTACTTCCAGACAATGTATGATAAAATTGAAAAAATGGGGTTTCTTATATATATTATAAAAATAAGGTGATTTTTTATATTTTCGTAAAATTATATTTAGCTTTGAAATTTAAAAAAACATTTATGATCCAAAGTAAAAGAAGAACAAATTAACAGGTGAAATATTTTGCACATATCTAAACAGTTTAAAGCAAAGGATAGTTATTTGACAAATACCTTGTTTGCCTTGCATGATGGTTTTCTTTTTAGTCAAATTTCCTTTGATTGAAAAATTTATGTTTTTTTTATTTTCCCAAACAATTTTGAAATACTTTTCATATAAATTTATGTTGAAAAATCTTTATTTTTATTTTGTTTAGCTTGTAAATACTCTTAATACATTCATCTACTTTACATATTATTTTTCTTATTTCTAGGCCACTTTTTCAATTCTAGTTGATAACTAGGTATGGTAAATTTGAACTAGTTTGCACAACAAATTTTGAAATTTGCTTCTATTGTAAATATTTAGCTTTTTATTTAAAAAGAAAAAGAAATAATTTTCAAGTTTTGCGAAAAATTAGCTGGCCTTGTTTTGTCGAGTATTTTAAGATCTCAGAAAACATCCTGTCAAGATTAAGGAACTTGGGATTTTGTATGCAAAAATAGTCATTTTGAGCCTTGGACCCTTTAAAGCCATTTAGCTTTCCTCCAATAAGTAAAATCTTTGATAATTTTGTGGTCAACATAAAAATGCGAAGTGAATCCTTCCGAAAAAGGTCTTTTTGTTTTTTAAAAAGAACCGTTAGAAAAACATGGTTTGAAGTTTTGGTTTTAAGTTTTTAGATATACTCTATGAAGGAGAACCAATAAAATGAACAGGCTGTCATATAAAGAGGGAGAGTTTTGAATAGAAAATGCTATCTAATGAATAGAATCTTTGATGAATTAAACCTATTAAAAATTAATTACCGTGTTTTTTATGAAGTGAACAGATTTGTTGATGTGATGTGTCTTGCTAAGAAAGTAGCAAAACGACTGTTAAATAATAACATTCTTTAAATTTAGAAATAAAAAAAGATCGTTTTATCGATAGAAAGTTATCAATATAAGGGACAAAGGCTCATCTTTTGATATCAAATTCTATAGGTGAGTGTACTTTTTACCATTTCTTGATAGAGGATAGAGTTTGTTTTTTATAGGTTCTTTCATAAAATATATAAAATTTTGTTTTAAATTTAACATTTTCGTTGTCTCGTCTTTTTAACTTTTGAAGTAATTGTTATATTTGTGTCCCCCTGGTGAGAAACCCTGTTTTCCCCTGTCTTTCAAAGGTCTTTCTCTTAGTTTTTATGAAGTGATAAAATAGTTCATATTGAGTTTAAGTTTAGGGAATAATGTTTATCAGCGAAATGTGTAAGTATTGGTTTTCTCGTTATTTTAGTAGGGAAATTGGATTTTTTTAATTTCAAGCTCAAGACTAATGCATAAATATGTAAATAATAATGTAAAACACCCCTGTGACCAAGTGGAAATTATTTTGTTTGTGGGATGAATAAAGATTTATAAAATCTAGTGGGGATATCAGAAGCAGAAGTTTTTCCACTGGGAATACGAAATTCTATTTCTCTTTGCTCGAAAAAAGTGATGAAAATGATAAATTTTATAGTCGATCAAAATTTAGTGGGGATATCCAAGTTTTTATCTTTTTTCCATGGTAATGAATCAAATTCTTGGATGAATTCCTATACTAATTTTTCACCGGATTTTTAGACCTATTTTTCCCACCAGGAAAAATCTCGAAACCTTCTTTCATTTTCGTTCATATTTAAATATTTTTTCTTCTTCAAAATAATTCAGAAAAAAACCATAGAGGAAGTAATTTACTTCCTTTTGAACAGAAAACATGTAATTATTAGAATACGCTAATAGATAAAAAATAATCATTTTTAGGCTGAAAGCTTAACATTTTCCTCAAGGGTTAGTTATAAATAAATTTGATGCAGATTTATCTCTAAACTGCAAAATTAAGTTTCCAGTAAAAAAGGATTTTTCTGAAATCAAATAATATTTGCCTCATCAGAAGGTTTTAAATGTTAGATTTTGGCTTTTGAAGTTTGTTTTAAAAAAGATTATTCAAGTCGCTTCATAGCAAAGTCGCATTTCTATGAAAGTTTCATAAAAAATATATTTTAGTAAAACATTACATCATTTCATCGTAAAGCATCCAATATGAAGCGATCTTTCATAAACGTTCAAGCAACCTTAATTTTCGTCGTCGTGTGATTCCTATTTCTTTTGTGTTGAAGTTAATTTTAAGGGCGTTGTCTGACCTTTTGCCCAGAGAGGATTATATTTCAAAGTTTGATGGCTTCGTGTGATTCCTATTTCTTAGAAGCTTTTCTTGTCTTTTAGTGTTTACTTTTCTATTTATTTTATTTAAGTTTCAAATCTTTTTCAAATATTTAACTGCGGTTTTCACATGAAATTGTATGTAAACACCAAAATTATTTCAAACGAAAAAAAAATTGCATTCAAGTTAAAATTTATCTGCTTTCTCAGTACTCTTTACCTTCCTTTACCTATCAAAAACTAAAATTATTTCAAAAATTGTTTTAAATCATATACTATTTATTGTATGCTATTTTCTCAGTTTAATTATCGTTTGGTCGACCTCAATTATCAAGAAATTATCGACCTCAAATATTTACTTATCACTTTCAAAATCAATACATTTTATAGTGAAATGGGAATTTTTAAACGAACTTTTCCTCTCTATATATGATGACCTGAAAAATGTCATCTAAAACAGTCCATCAGATCATTCAAATCACTCGATTATAATAATATTTTGGGTGTGGACAACAAGGGAATTAATTTTGAGCCATTTGAGCGAATTTGGACTTGGTTTACTTCTGTGGTGATTATTTGCTAAATAAACAGAGAGTGCTAATTAATTAGCAGCTGATACACCGTTTCAATTTTACATGGAACAGCGAGCTGTGGAATCGACTTTTCTAAAGGTTAGCAGCTATAATAAAGAGACCATAAAGTTTTCGAGTTATATGGAGATCATCAAATTATTGATTGTGTGTAGTTTGTGAGAATGTCGGCTGTCTAAGTTTGTTGGTGTAATAAAGGAATATTTCGACGTTGGAAAGTTAATCATTTTGTTCATGCTATGGTCCCTGTTCAAGGCGGGAGGACCAGGGGGAGGGGGTATGACCCCTTCACTGTTTTGCAAATTACTGTTTTTTATTTTTTTACTGTTTAAGTTGAGTATAATTGTATTAGATTTCTATCAGAAAATATAGGCTAAAATGGCAGCTTTTCTCGCCCCTTATAATGGGCGAAATTTTTCAAATTAAATTTTGGACTCCTAACTTTAAATCCCAAGCCGGCCGGCGGGTTCATGTACGTTTCATATTCCACAAATGATATATTAAATCACTTTTCTAACGTTTTTAACCCAAATTTTGATTTTCAGTGCTCAATGGATGAGTTAGATAGACCAGGAGATATCCCACCGCCCAAAACATTCAAAACCACCCACACCACCATGGGAAACCGCCCACCTGTTGCAGTGAAAATTAGCGATGATATGGATGAAGTCGATCAAGTTTCCAAACCCCCTTCTCAAGGTATGTATAAGGCTTCGTTAGTTTTTTGTTTGTGTTCACTGAAAAAAATAGTTCTACTGGCTTTTTTGCGTCCCTCCGTCGGACACTAGAAAGTGTATAGAAGTCAAATTTGATGTAATTTGTGTTAAACTTAGACTTGTTGACATCTTATTTTGAAAATGTTGAAATTGTCGAAACGAGTGAAAGCTCTGCAATCTTTAAAAAGACGTTTAAGTTACTTGATAAGAGCTCATAACACTTTTAGACTCGAAATGTGTCATTGAGTGTCAATTTCACCTATTCTTTTCATCTGGTAGATGATGTGGAAAGTTTCTTCCGATACACCTAACCCTCTGAAAGTCGGGATAATTATCCGGAATGAAAAATACGGAAGCTTTACAATACACCTTATCCGTCCGCAAATATTGTTAACGTCAAAGATGGTTTTGGTCTATGACTCTATGAGTCTTCGTTTGTGTCTTCATTATCAATGGCGGCCGCTTTCCTTTTCAATTGTGTCTTGACTGGTTTAGCCTGTGCGGTCGCCAACTATCAGATATATAAATAGCGGTCACCCCAAAAGGCGGACAGCTCTGATTAGCGGACACCAAGTTGAATTCCCGATGGTGTCCGCTAATTAGAGCTTCGACTATAACTAAAGGAATTAGTTAAACATTTTTTTATCCCGATCTTATCCTTACTTAGGCGTTGAAGATGGATCAACTGAACGCCCTTCCGTGAACACTTTCGCCCCTGGTCAACAACAACCGCCCGAACTTGAACGTAAAGAATCTGAAATCTTACCGAGTATACAGATGGACGAAACACCGCCCGTTTTCCCGACCAAGAAACCGCCCAAACAAGAAGAGGAAATGTTGACAACCATTGATGCTCCTTATGATAGTGAAAAATTTGTTTTGGAAGAAATCTGCTCTGAATCGCCAGACGCTGATGCTACAGATGCACCGCCCGGGAGCCAAACAGACGGCCCTTTTACGACCTCATTTTTCAAGCCGGCTCAGCCGGTCCATCAATTAGTCCAGCATCGATCGGAACGTAAGAACAGAGAAGGGATAACCATCAAACATACTACTTATCATCCAAAACCCTTGGATAAATCTTCTAAAATGAGTGATCACGCATCAAATATCTATTCAGACAGCTACTACAAAATGGATTGTTTTCCGCGCGGTAAATTAACATTGATCAACGTCAAATATTTCACACGCGCGTCAGGAATGGGTGGCTACCCACGTGAAGGGACGAACAGAGACGCAGATGGCTTAACAGATTTGTTTCTTGATCTTGGTTTCGTGGTGGATCGATTCGATAATCCATCCAAGAGGGAGATTGAAGCTATCGTCAAAGCAGCTGCAAATGAAGATTATTCAAACAAAGCGTGCTGCGCATGCGCTATTTTGAGTCACGGTGAAGAAGGCATAATATACGGTAACGATGATTTCGTTAAGATTCGTGACATCACCAAAATGTTTCGCGCACGTGGCTTAGCTGGTAAACCAAAATTCTTCTTGTTCCAAGCATGTCAGGGTTCTGAATACATGAATCCAGTGGATTCAGTCGACGGCCCGGCGGGTCGTAAAATGACGGAAGAAGAAATTGCGCTGACGCTACCGTCCGAATCGGATTTTTTATACGCTTACTCAACGGTGCCTGGCTACTACTCTTGGAGAAATTCTAGACGGGGTTCGTGGTTCATGGAAGCTCTCGTTCAAGTGTTTCGAGAGAATGCTCATCGCATGGATGTAATGAGAATGTTGGTGAGAGTGAATGACATCATTTCATTCCGTAAATCGCGTACTGACGACATCAAAACAGACAATAAGAGACAGATTGCCTCTCTCATCACACAAATGAGAAAAGACTTTTTCTTATTTCCTCCCCATGGCCCTCTGAAACACAATCAGTGATTCATTTTTTTTTTACAGTCAACAGTAGGTAGAGATATTAATCGATTTGCATTTAAGATTTTTTTGTGTATAGGTTAGTAACTTAAAATCTTCAAGGCCATTATGTCTGTTTTGAAATGGGAAATTATTTTTTTCTTATCGCCTCAATCTAAAGATATTTGCTGTTAAAGTCAAATTTCATGCTTTTTTTGCTAATTTACGTTTAATTCCACATCTCAAAAGGAAGACTTTGAGGAAATGAGGCAACGTATTTTTTTTAAATATATTGGGAACATGACCATGCAAAAATTTCCCCAAAAATCTTCGGCTAAGGGGACTTGGGAATCTTAGAAGCTGACTTTTTGTCTGTTTTTTTTCGTAAATTTTTGTATCTAAATCAGTTTCTCTCAGTTTCTCAAAAATTGGCAATCAGATGTAGAATTTCATAAGCTTTCTGAAAATATATTAAATGTTACGTCATCACGAGTTATCGATGAAAAGATCAAAAGCTTAACATAACTTAAAAACCATAACAATTTTATATATATTTTTTGTATTGTGGACAATCTGATACATGCTTCTTTTTATTTATGAAACTATAACCATATTTGTGTCGAAAAAAAAAGAGGTCTGGAATACTCAAGTTAGAATTTCGAGTTCGAGTTAAAATTTTGAGTTCGAGTTAAAATTACGACGAGTTAATAACTCTCGTCGACTTAATAGCTCGAATTCAAAAAAAGTGCGAAAACTATTTCGAGTTTTTAACTCGAGTATTTCACCCGGACCGCAAAAATAATTTATTACTTGAATTTAACATCAGAATTGACCTTTGAAAATATAATTGTATTATTTAGAACTGGATTTCTTTTGATATTTATATAATGTGTAATTTTTGACGAAATTTGTAAAAATATAGTGGTTGGTTTTTTAAAGACTCAATGTTGTTCTGAAAAAAATATTCTGCAATCTCTTTGCATACTATATTCAATATTCAATCCAATCCACGATATGATATTTCATTCAATCCAATCCTGATATTTCATCCAATCCGTTGCTATCATGGATTGGATTGAATTAAATATTAACCTAACGGATTGGATTGTGACTTTGTTATCCAGTAGGCACAGAACGTCCAAAGAACGTTTCCACCTTGAAAAACGTTTGTTTGGACGTCTTACTGGAAAACAAATGGAATAAAATACAAAGTAAAAAAAAATACAGTTGACCATTAGAGTCCGAATGATGTCGTTTGACGTGTCGGAAAAGGAATTTTGATAAATCTACCATATTTTGACTAAAGCTCCAAATACCACTCAGACCAATTATTTTAAGGTATATATTGATCGGTAGAATTCTGAGTAAAAAAATTCCTAACTGCATGACGTCGTGCAATCAAAATCATAAAAGAAATGGAAAAGAGGACTGGGACTAGTTCGGCAATTCAAAACTAAATTATTGAATATTCAGAACATTAGCAATTTCTTTTCACTTGCTTTTTCTTTCGATTTTAAGCTAGTTGTAGCCTCAGCCTTTTCGAGTAAACTCCTGCCTCTGGATAGGAAAAATATTTAAAAAACTCAAAGAAAAAGATATTTAAAAGCTTCAAAATAAATTTTATTTACCACTCAAGAGGAAAGGTTGTGTTGGTATGGCGACAAAAAAATGCTAATTAGATTATACGTGATGATTTTTTCAGGTATGGGGGTATAGAGAAAACACAAACGAGAGAGAGAGAGAGAGAGAGAGAGAGAGAGACAAAATATTTCAATGACGATTGATGCTGATGTTTTTCTTAGAAAAAGTTCTCTTGGTTAAACTGTTTATGGATGGAAGGGATATTGGATATAAAAGAATTGTAGTATGGTATCAGTTGTTTGACTTCGTCAGTTTTTTTTACAAGTTTGGGTTCATCATAAAACTGACAAAAACTACTTGACTTTCTTTAAAGCTAGAGTGTTAGTAAATCTAGCTATTTCTTTAATAAGCAGCTTCTGTAACTGAAAATTTTGAAAGGATTGAAATTTTTAAAATTTTCTTTCTCTTACATTTCGTATATATATATATTTTTTTTTTCAGAACTGACTGAACTGATTTACAAGAAAAATGGCGGAAAACAATTTATCAGAGTTGAACGAATTAATGGCAAAAATTGACATCAACAAGCATTTTCCAAAAATATCAGACGAGCAGGTTAAATGGTTTGCTTATGGTCTCGGTAAAGGTTTTGGTCGAATGGAAGATGATACTGAAATCAAAGAGCTTATAGAATGCGTGATGCTTTCGGGAAGTTTCATGGAGGGCGCGCCCTTTGCTAGGTTACTGAATCCGAATTTGAAGAAAGAATACATCGAATTCGAGTTTGATATGATGTTTCCAATGGGACGAGTGCTTCAAGGATACGAGAATGCAATCATACAAAACTTGGATTACGCTAAAGGTTTTGCTTGGTTAAGATATGAGTCAGAAGGAATGCAATTTGAACCGACAAATGGAAAGAAAGTGAACGAATTTTTACATCAACACGTCGATGGAAATTACTATTTAAATTCTCAAGCTTTCAAAGAGGATTCGAATTTGACTGAGTTCCCTGACATGAGAAATTTCAGTAAGTTCCAGGAGGAAATTCAAGGCCCTTCAAACAATGTGGATGCGACGGTGCTCATCAAACAGATGGTGCTGCAATTCAAATCAACCAAGAAAGCTGACTTGCAAAGAGGTGTTCAAGTCCTTAGTGGTATTCTTGGAGTCATCAAAAGAGCTGATGTACAATTGCAAAAGTACCATCAGGATATAGTGAATCAATTCACTGAATTCAAAATAAACAGTGAAAAACAGTTCAACAAATCTAAAATGACAGTCAGTGAACCTCGACAAAACGAAGCTGAAAGCTTGCCCAAAGATGATCGGAAATCTGACGAGATTATGACCGACCTGGATGTAGAGGAATTTCTATGTAATGTTTTGCCCAGATCAAGAGAGAACATCAACCAATTAATACATCTTCATTGGGCATTGATCGGTTTTGTCAACGAAATCATATGCTGTATCCGATTCATCCAAACCACTTTGATTGAAAACAATCTCGAAAAGTTGCTCGGTTTTTGGAGCTATGCTTTCATGCCTCTTTTGAATCACGGTATTAGCTTGGAACCCAAAATGGTTGAATATATTCTTCATTTATTTTCTTTACCGAAGAAATTTTCAGAATGCTGTGACACTGGAGATAAGCAAAATTTCGTGGACACGTTTTTGAAAGACACAATTGAGAGTCTTCCTATTGAGATTGCAAAGGTGTTGAAATTATATCGTAGATGTATGATGGTGTTAGGACCGAGGTTTGTTATCCTTCAAGCCATTTGTTATGACACCAAAGATGACAACATTGATACCAATGTCCCTGATGTAGAAGAATTTTCCTTGAATATCGACCGAGTGCCTGCAATCTCAGTTGCTGAATTGCCGAGCTTCAGTCACAACTTTAAAGACAGAGATCGATCCTGGCCGTCACCAGAAATCATGGATAAGATCTTCAATGCTGGCTTTCATTTAGTCCCAAAACCGTCGGTTAGTGTAAGGAGAAACGAGAACCTAGACTGGCGATGGTCGTTTTCGAATGCAGAAATGATCTTGGCAAACACCAGGAATGACAAAATGGACATGTCGTATCTGTTCCTTAAGTCTTTCTTGTATGTCTACTTCAAAGCTTTTGAGTGGGACGACAAAACGCTTCCCTCGTATTTTGCCAAAACGACCATGATGTGGGTCTGTGAACAACATTCTGAGAAATGGTGGCATCAAAACCCACTTTATGTTTGCGTTGTTGAGCTGTTGAATCAAATGGCATACTTCTTTTATGATGAATTCCTACCACATTATTTTATCGAAGGATTAAATCTTTTCGACGGTGTACCAAAGGAGCTGATCCATTTTGGACAGGCTGTTTTTTTATCGATTTGCCAGGATCCTTGGATCTGTGTTCTGGAAATTGCCAACAAGCTGGCTGAGATGAAAATATCCAAAAAAGATAAAAACTCTTCTGATAAACCAGTAGATGATCCGCTACAAAAAGTGTTTGGGAGAGAAGGGACAGAGGAGAATCTTAAACAGCAAGGAACCAACATGCCATTGACTATTGCTGAATTTCGAAAAGCAATCGACGAGAGAATGAAAAGCTTCAAAGATATCCCTGAAAAGCAAGGGCTCTTGAGACTAACACAGGAGATTTATAAAAGTATTTCTGAGTTGTGTCCTCAAGACTTTCAGGAAAGTCTGTTATTAGATCCAGATTATGTGACCGATATGAAAGATATTACATTTGCGATGTTGATGAATGATGCAGAAAGTGAGCTAACCCAAACTTGCGTTTATCGTTTTTCTTTTCGTGGAAGCACAGGTTTGAATTTAGATCTCAATATTCGACGCTGAGGAAAATAAAAATGACGATGTGAATAGAAACCGTTATATCATGGGTTATTATTCTAACGATTAAATAGGAGCCTCGTTTACCCAACTCTATCTTAACAAAAGGTCTCGCCTACTCAAATATTTACAAACTTTCGTACGTTCAACCTTAAAATAGAAATAAAATTTATTATAACTTTATCATTTAAAATATTAGTTTTCATTTTTCAGTCTGATATTTTTGTATATACTTATCAGTAAAACACAGACCAGAAAATGCCATCAATACATCATTTTGATTGAATATTATTCTTAATTAAAAAATTTTCAGCACAAGTAGAAATAAAATTTATTATACATTTATCATTTAAAAGAAAAAATTTTCATTTTTCATTCCGACCAGAAATGACGATCATTTAATTAAATTTCTTGACCGATTGAAACCTCTAAACCCAGAACTACGACGATGCTAAATCCAAATTGGTTGTTATAAACTAATTGATCACGTGACATTGCATTGTGATTTGAATATAATAATTTTGATCTTGACCTGGATAGCGTCGGGTGAGCGCTTCATTTAAAACGTCTTTAGCTTTAAATACGTCGCCGTCAGGTTTACCAACATTGTTGTGCAATTTTCCCCAAACTTCACCATGGGCTGTGATATTCCCTACCTGATCGAAATTTTCGATCTCCACGAAACGATGAACATGTTCAATGAAATAAGACGTTCCATTATGGACCTGTACTCTAGATTTCCACATATCCACCTTTTGATTGATATCCAAGGAGCCAATGTTGAGATAAATACGACCGTACGGTTCATTTAGGCTGCCGTTCACCCAAATTTCCAATTTGAAATCTAATTCGAAAGATTTGGGATGGAGTATTCCTAGAAATAAAGCAGCACATGACAATTTAAGTAAACCCTTTTGTGACAAACTCGTCCCCAGTCCTCTGCTCCCGAAATCATTTTTTGGACCGTTGATGTAGGTAGACTCCCTCTTCCACAACATAAATCTATTGTTCGCAACTTATTGGTAATTTTTAGATAACAAAATCGGTAATTGTATCAGTACCCTTACGTAATTGTCAAATTGTTCCCAGGCCTCCTGGTTAAAAAAAAGCATAATTTTAATCATTGGTAAAAGACCACTTACCACTAAAAGCTCTTTTGATTTTTTCAGCTAAAATTCCACTTGATGCACCTCCTTGACCATTGTGGTTGACACCGCTATGACAAAAGCATTGCTGTTTATTGGTGTAAAACCCTTCTTTTGCTTTTCTTTGACACCTCAAAACACATTCAGTTAGTGTGTTTACTCCCGTGATTTCTTCAGCATTGATCAACGATACTTGTTCCTTAGTTTGCAAGTTGTATTTCGATTTGCATCCGTTAACAAAATAAAGGCACCTTAAAACTAATAGAAATAACTTAAATTGCAAAGACATGTTACTGCTCTCTTGCAGTCTGAACGCTATTAGAATACGTCGTACAGTATACTCACACTTATATTAAGGGTGTCTAAAATAGTTATTCGTTTGAGAAATATTATAATAAATATTTTCCATAATATTTAATATGTGAATCACTGCTAAAAAAGTTGCTTGCACAGCATCACCACAGCTTGTTTACTAATTCTGAAGAAATACAAATTAGGATAATTGAAAAATAACAATCTAAATAAATTATTCTTTTCATTTTTCAAGAGGTGGCTTCTCGTTTGTTTCACCTACAAAGAATCGTATGAGATTTTTCACAAAATCATAATTCTTATATTCATCAGGGTTGGTGTACTGAATGAAATAGATGGTATCTCTATGCGCATGTGCAATGGGTGTGCTTTATTATCTCGTCCAGCTAACTCCGCTTCTACATTTGTATCTTTCTTTCTCTCTCGATAAATCGAGTTTTCTTATAAAAGATAAAGTTTATACATTTATTTTTTAAGATCTACTAATTTATTTCCAAAGGTAAACAATATAAAATGTTTAACTAGACCCTGAAGAATGTTATCAAAATAAACTTTATGTTTGGAGTACACTTTTTTATTTCAAAAGAACAATTTTATTAGAACATCGAGCCTCATATTTGGTGGTCAATTTTACCAAAACCTATGAAGAACTTACAATTTGAGGATGGAAATCCGAGGGAAGCATTTTATGCATATATTTAGGGGTGGGAGGGGTAGGAAATTTAAGAAAATGTGGATCAAAGTTAAGAACATATCTGGGCCACAGCTGGAATTTACTGGTTCTTATAAAATAAAAAGAGTGTATGTTGATATCTTTACTAATCTCAAAGAGCAGGGGGTACTACTCATGGTAAATATAGATTTAAAAACATCTCAGTATATTTTATATTACTCTGGACTAAATTTAAATCGTTTCTGCAAAGAAACAACAGTTTGCTCAAGGTTGAATATTGCTATGTTACCAGTGCATCAAGTCTATATTTAGTTTGAAAAATTTCAAACTAGAAACTGACAATGAAAACAGACCCCCCCCCCCTATCAACTATATCCAATCTACGAAGTACCAAATGATGATTCCCACTTTATTTTGTTTGTTTATATATATGTAAATGTAAAATCTTTAAAAATACCAAAAACATTCTTCTCTTTTTAGTTAGATCTCTTTAAGTTCATTATAATATCAA
>JAUJPO010055426.1:0-14326 GCA_032270745.1 Tiaropsis multicirrata
TGAGGATAGGGGCCTTAAGGGAGGATGTCTAGAAGCTTTCAAGCTTTTTATTTTTAGAAAGAGGTGGCATTTTAGTGTAAGCTATGGCTAGTTTATTTAAATGTCAAAAGTATCAATACCAAATTGGGGGATTGGTCCCCTTTTTTTGAAATTTGAGTTTTTAAAGTTGATATCAATTTTGCGAATTTCTAGTTAATTTGTAACATTAAAGCTGAAAATCGACGTCCATGAAACAAGTCGATTACGTAATAAAAAAGGAAATTTATATTACCTAGACAACGCTTCCCTTTGTATCCAACATCACATTTGCATTTGAAGCCTCCAACTTCTTCTATGCACAACCCACCATGCATACACGTGTCTTCGTTACACTGTGTGTGCTCTATAAGGGAGATAATGAAAATTATTAACACGTGTCTTCGTTACACTGTGTGTGCTCTATAAAGGAGATAATGAAAATTATTAACACGTGTCTTCGTTACACTGGGTGTTCTCTATGAGGGAGATAATGAGAATTACCAACACGTGTCTTCATTACACTGGGTGTTCTCTATGAGGGAAAGAAATTTTACCTTGGCATTTCGAGCCACCAAATCCAGGCTTGCAAAGACATTTAGCCTCAAATCCTTCACCAATACACGAGCCTCCATTCTCACACAAACATGATTTTTCTATGGAAAGAAATAATAAAAAGAATAATGAAAGTCAGTTTGCATAAGCCTCAAAATAATCATTAAGAGGTTTTGAGGAACTGCCAATTCGAGACCACTCAAGTTTTCTGTCGTAAAGTATCTTAAATGAGTTTGGAGAACGAAACATCGGGACAAAAATTTGTCTCTTTTATTCAAGCGATTTTTAGAGACTTTTGTACTAAAGTTGGAAGATTAATTATATGATAAGCCAAGGTCACATGAGAACCAATCTTTGTCAATGGAAGTAAATTCGAACCAAACACATGAAATAACAAAGCAAAAAAACACACAAACGAATATTCAACTGAGGAAATTTGGATCCAGAAAATGTAGCAATGTGGACATAGTGAATACTTTTGATAGTTCTTAATAATGGTTTATTCTTAATGGTTTATTCTTTATTCTTTAAATTTTCTTTATCCAGGTAACATGAGATTCAAACAGACTAAAATAAAATTTCAAAACTGGTCACATCAGGGTAAATGAAAACAAATGTTTAGGGCTCTATTCACACGATGTTTACGAACCTTGACATAATGTCCCAGTAAAACCTGGCATACACGTGCAACGTTTACCACTGGGTTGCAACGCGTCCGTTTCACATAAACCACCATGTAAACAGGGGTTTATTGGACAAACACCGTGAGTGACAGCCGTTTTGACGGCCCCAGGAATGGATGCTCGGCTGACGGCATTTTCGTCTATTTCGGACACGCGGCCAATGTGCAGGAGATTCGCGATGGCTTCAAGGCTGTTGTCTGCTTTGTCACTTTCTGGAAGTGAAAAAAGAAGAGCTTTAGATATTAGAATACATCGAAAAATCTGTATCCCTCCTGTTGAGGATGTTGGCTTTTCTTAACATCAGCCGATTTAAACTTCCGAAATTTTTCAAATAATGCTCCTAAAGAAGAATAAGCATTAGAAACAATGAACAAATTTCACACAAAATCCCCTTATTGCCTGAGCAGGGGTTTTCCAAGCAGTAAACAATGCTACCGTTCTTACTATGAAATTGAGTTTTCAGCTACGGCGTTAGCCGGAAAATCCAGCTGAAGGCTGGATAAATGAGGCTGGGGGTCTGGGTGGCGCCTTAAGCCCCCGAAAGCTGGCTTTACTGGCACATTCAAACGGCTAAAATGAAACGAATTTCTAGAACTTATCAATAAATAAAATGAATGAATTCCTTAAAAAATCCTACAACCAGCTCTCAATTGAACTAATTTTAACAGTTTAGAAAAATAAAAGCAATCAAAAGTTTAACAGATTAAAAGAAGTTAACTAACGAATTAAAAAAAAGTTAGGAATGATAGAAATAACTGCTAATACTTGCTTTTGATACTTATAAATGGGCTTATAAATGTTAGTTTGACTAAATTTGATATTTTTCTTTCTTGTGGTGTAAAGAAACAATAAACTTAAAATTTTCCTTGAGTTTAATGCCACCGTCTAACGGAGGCAAAAAATGCTTGGAAAAACCACTGCGGTGAGGACTCATCCTGGAGTTTTTACTAGGTCGCTTCAACGTTGCGTTTTTTAGAAGATTAACAAGTTATATGTCCAAAAAGAAAATTTAACCAAACAAAGTAGTCCAGGTCAATTATTATGACCTTTAATGGGACCTAAAATTTTCGGTTCAACCCTAATTCCCCCGGACTAAAGAACAGATTGACCCCTTACCTGAGCACAGTTTTCCTTTGTATCCTTTATTGCAAACACACTCATAACCACCCGTCAAGCCATCAGGTAAGCACCGCGCGCTGTTCTGGCATGGATTTGGTTCACAAGCTGATTTCTTCTCTGTTGAAGCGGAAAATATATTATTTGTTATTTATTATAAACATATTTGCCCAGAAAAGCCTCTTTAGTTCTAGTGAACTGGTTATCAACGGGGATCCTGCCTTCCTTGCGAAGGAGCCTATTGTGTATGGAATTAGAAGTGATAAGGAATTTAACTCGGCATCCTTCGATCCTAAACTAAACAGATTCATTATAAAACAATAAAATAATGGTCTTTAATAAATTTTCCTAGACTGAGGGGACGATTAATGTACCTTATCGGACAAAACAATGTCGGACTTTTTTTTCGTCGGACTAAATTATTCATTAAAATTAAATTAAAACATTCACTAATTTAAACATTCCAAAAAAAAGCCAGATGATTGACAGTAGTTTTATTGTTAAAAATTCAAAACTAGCGACAAATACCCAGACTGTTAGGATGTTTCCGCATAAAAGATTACGTAATAGATATAATCAATTGAAATAAAAGACTGACAAAGACTACCTTCCGAACCAAGATAAATTTCAAGAATTTTTCAATCCTATTATAAACTTTAGAATTGTTAATCTGCGCGGTGTAATAATTACATGGATCATAAGGTTATTAGGGAATACAGTTGGGATTAATTTATTTTTTGTTTGTTTATGTTTAATCGTATTTTTGTTTGTTTGTTTATTTGTTTTAGGTTTTGTTGTGTTAATTTTATGTTAATTTTGAAAACTTGGGTGCTTTTTTTGAGAAGGATAGTTCTGGACTGTGTTACTTGATTAATAATACGGTAAAAAGGTTTTTAAACAACTTACGAGTGCATACATGACCAGTCCATGAATCATGACATTGACATGAGTATCCTTCGGGCGTTGATGTTGATTCAGTACAAACGCCCTCGTTCTCACATGGATTCGGTAAGCACATGTTACGCTCTAAAAAGTGACATTAGCGAGGTTACGCAAGGAGCTATTTATGACCTTAGTAGCGTATGATCCAGCCTGTACATAATTTGTCTAAGCAAAACTTGTAAACAAAAATGTATGTACAGGCTTATGTCGAATGACCCGAACAAAATTTAAATTTAACATGAGAGTGCAATTTAGAGAGAGAGAGAGAGAGAGAGAGATTACGTCATTAGAAAAGATTAAGTCATTAGAAAAGATTACGTCATTAGAAAAGATTACGTCATTAGAAAGATTACGTCATTAGAAAAGATAACGTCATTAAAAAGATTACGTCATTAGAAAAGGCGACAACTGTTCTACTTTTTTCGAGGTCGCGCAACTTGTAACGTCATATTTAAACAATCGAATAGGCTACCGGTCAGCCCCTTATTATCAGTTCTGTGTAAAGTATGTCAAGGTATAACAAAGGTTTTTAAAAGGGGATGCAAAAGAGCCTACCAATCAAATGGCTTTATTTATTTCTAAGCCAATGGTGATCTAGTATTACGTCATTTTATTAAAAGATGACGGCGATGGGTGGAAACCGGCCTTTATGTATTTACCAATTTAACATAAGAAATACATGAGAGGTGGTCAAAGTGTTAGGGCGTTAGGTTCCAAATTGGAAGGTTTTGGGTAGTGACCTCGCGTCACTAATAGTGATGTTAGGTTAAGCGAGATAAATCAAAGAAAGACGGCAAATAGCGACCTGCGACCGTTATCCCGCAAAATCTAGAACTTTTGATTGGCTAGATTTTGCGGGATAGCAGTCACGGGTTGGTATTTGTCGTCATTCTTCGATTTATCTCGCTTAGCGTAACCTCATTAATTACCCCAGGTGACAGTCCGGGTCACGTGATAACCAATCCTTGAGAGTGGAAGTGAATTTGTTTACAACAATTGCTTACCGTTGCACGTTCGTCCTTTGTAACCAACGACACAGGAGCATTGAAAACCTACACCGACAGTTTCTGTACATTTTGAACCATGAGAACATGGGTTTGGATGGCAATGGTTTCGTACTATGGAAATTTCGAATTGAATACATAAGTTAATGTGATATTATCTTAAAGTTCATAATATTATTAGCAAGGTTGCACAAGAGGTTATTTAGGACGTTAAGTGCGTCTGTTGCGACCTGTACATAAAGACGAATTATGTACTAACTAAGACACACCAGCCACTTTTTTTAGTGGCTGGGCTTGCAGCGAAGATACCAAAATGGCATCCTCGGCTAAAATTGATCTTCGTCGCTGGACTTTTTTACTATATTACTTGGCCAAGAAAAATGTCAAAATTTTGTTTTAGTAAATACGAACAAGGAAATGTAAACAAGAAGTTTGCGAAATTTGATTGGTTCTTTTTGTCAACTGCCGAAATTATGTCCAGGCCGAGACACGCGTCTAACGTTCTAAATATCATTTTGCGTAACCTCGCTGTTATAAAAATAAAATCTATTGAGTGTCCATGCGCATGCGCATGCAGGAGACAAAAACAACACATATCATCGTTAACAATTCGAAAGGCCCGATCTCAAAATCAGTGAAAATTGAGAAATTTTCTATTTGGTTTACCTTTGATTTAGGATTGACCCTGAAGTTGTAGTTGCCGAGAACTGACTAGCTCATATACGACTTTAGGGAAAATCTCAAAATAAAAGCTCATCCATATGATGAATTCTCAATTTCCTAAGGCGAGTCCAAGTTGATTTGTTCTTTTACGGGCAAAGCAGTTTCAAAATGTGGGTCGGTCGGCAAAAAAATATTTAAGAATAAAAAATAAAATTCAAGATCATTTTTTAAGAATTTGTTTTACACTAAATTAGTTCTTTGAGGCAAACTTGTTTAAATAAAGCTAGAATTGAATGAAAGTTTCTCACGAAAATGTGTCAAAAAATTTAAATGATATTTTCTTATTTCTTTTCATGAAATTAAGAAAACCATGAAATCAACATTTTTGGTGACTTTCACTTTCCATTTTATTTTTATTTCACTTTTCCAAAAATATGAGTCGGTCGGGCCCTTAAAACAACTACAATTGGTGACTTAATATTGTGGCCATTCATCTATTGCTAGTCCCTTTCCCCCTAATATCAATTGTTGGCTGCCACCAGACCCAAAATTTCCTCACATCAACACTGATATTAGGGGGAGACGGATTTTCCAAGGAATGGCCACAATTTAAGTCACCGATTGGTCTCGCCTAATACAGTAATTTTGAGAAAACGCATATAATAAAATATGGATGAATAAACAATAAAATAAAGTCAACAAAAACAAAGTAAAACACAAAACATAAAATTAACACAACAAAACATAAAACAAATAAACAAACAAACAAAATACAATTAAACTAACAAATACACAAGTAACACAAAAAAACATAAAACGAACACTCATAGATAATAAACAAGAAGAAAAGCCATCAAACAACGAGCAAATAATTACCCTCGCAATGTTTCCCTTTGAAAGTTTGTGGACAAACACACAAAAAGTCTGCGTTTCCAACCACTTTACACATCCCTCCATTATGACAAGGTTTCGATTCGCAGGGGTCTGATATGATGAAAAAAAATATATCACTTTTCACCATAACAAAACATCATATATAGAAGAGTCTCGCTCAATTGGCTTTTCCAGAAAGAATTCGTACCTTTAGTGTTGAGGATCCCCTGGATTTCGTACCAAAATTCTTTGACCCCCTGGATTTCGTACCAAAATTCTTGGACCCTCTGGATTTTCCACGTTGAAAGTTTTCACACCCCCTCCCCCCCCCTGTCGAGGATATCATTTTTAGTACCCACAAATATTTTCCTTACTTTTGTCAAAAAAAAACGCAAATTTTAGCCTGAATAACTTTTTTTTAGACTTTTTTTTCGTCCGACTAAATTATTAGTCGGACAAAGTTTTTGTCGCTTCCAAAATATTTCGTCACTTTTGTCCGATACGGTAGACCCCCTGGATTTTTAACCATAGTTATCTCCCTGGACGCCCTCAACATGGGGGACAGACTATTTCTGAAAAAGCCCAAATTACTATCCCACAGATAAAACAATGTTATCCTCGTATTACGTGTAGTTATACAAAAACCGTAGTATCAAATTATAGTCTGAAATATTATATGTCACATCATGTTGCACAGTCTAACATTAAAATAGTCTTATTACATTACACCATCTTACGGTCTGTGTTACAAAATGCTCTACATTACATAGTTTGACATCGCTTTTACATAGTCAAGTATTATACACTACGTTGTGTTACAATCGTACTACGTTTATTCGTTACGATTATTTCTTACGGTACACAATTGGCTGTGTTTACAGTGTTCTACATTACAAAGTTTCACATCGCTTTTACGTAGTCAGGAAGTATTATACATTACGTTGCGTTACAGTCGTATTACATTTACTCGTTAGGATTAAGTCTTACGCTACAAAACGTCTTTTCCAAGATTATGGTTTTTTTCGACCTCTTCAGTTTGGGATAAAAACTTGATCATTAGGCCAACCCTAAAAAAACGTTTGTTTCTGCGTTACCGGCCGGGTGAGAAATTCTTTTTAGGTCACCCAGCCGCAAAAAAATAATGAACTTTAGAATGGGTATAAGAATTGCTGAAATTTTGAAAAAAGCAAACAAACAAACATCTTTAACAAAAAAATTAAAGTTTTTGAACATCACATCCTTGAAAATATGTTAAAAAATATATTTTCTGGCCTCCCGCATGAGATTTCTTTTTCGTCACCCGGTAACGCGGAAACGAAGAAATTTTTAGGATTGGCCTTATGAAGCAAAACATTTCCGTCCATTTGAGATCAAAAGCGCTGTTCGTTCTTTTTATATGGCTACTTTTATTCCTTTGTTCTTACGGTCAAACCTCTCATAAAAAGTATTTTTTCAAGCCCGACCTCGTTTCCATGCAAATCTATTGTTTAAAAAACGAACAAAAAATTAAATATCTTAAGAACCGGAAGAGCTTTTTTAATAATTCTTTTTTTGTTGATCTTGTATTTATTTCTAGTATCTTTTTAGATAAAATCCAAATAGAACAGTCTTTTAGATAAAAATCGATATAATCTCGGGAAAGGCGTTACGCTCCTTTGAGGAGTAAAACTATGAAAAACCCCTTTCTAAAGCTAAAGCACTATAACGAGTTTATCATCATTTTTAACAAGTAGGATTAAGATATAGCGACACATTATTAACTTAAGCATGGAAGTTATTTGCATTTGTAAGAGAATTTAAAAAAGAACTCAATTATGGAGCAATCCACCACTTACCGAATTCATCCAAGGGATCATTATCATCATTGAAGAATTCGGACAATTCATCACCATGTTTTTTCTTACTGTAAACATTAACATCAGTAACCCAAGTTTTCTTCGGATGATGAGGTAATTGTTGTGATTGCTGTGATGATGGAACGACGTCTGTCACTTCTTCGCTTGGTAAGAGCTGCAAGACAAAAATAAAGACACACGACGTTTTTCAACATTGTTTGAACGGCCATATAACTTTTTGGCCTTGAAAAAACATTCCCCACCTACTGGTTGCATTAAAGGTATTATTCGCTCATAAATAAAGGTCATACCAGCCCCTTGCAATGGGTGATGACAAATCACGGCTATTAGCTATAACTTCCACGATACCTGGGGTTTTTGTCAACGGTAATTCACACAATAACAAAAAAACAATCTTGGCCCGCAAAAAAAGTGAAAAATTGTTTTCCGAAAGTGCTGACTCAGCTTGACATTGCTGATCCATGAAATTCATTACGTAATCTTTTCTACGGAAACATCCCAAAGAACCGGATGTTTGCCACTAGTTTTATTAGCGAGGTTACGCAAGGAGCTATCTATGACCTTAGACGCGTATGATTCAACCTGTACATAATTCGTCTAAACAAAACTTGTAAACAAAAATCTATGAACAGGCTGACTCATACACGTCTAAGGTTATAAATAGCTCCTTGCGTAACCTCGCTAATGTTAAAAATCAGAAACTGGTGGCAAACACCCGGTTTTTTAGGGTGCTTCCGTATAAAAGATGACGTAATGGATATCATGAATAACTTTGAAGATAGATCATTTTGGAACCAAGCCATTCATTTACTATTCCCAGCAGACGTAAGACGTTCTGACGTTGTGACGTTAAAACAACGTTCCGCGCCGCGCCGTTCACTTTAATTGTGTATGTGGATAATTTCAACTAAGCAGCATAACGCTTTTGTATATTTTAAAGGTATTATTCGCTCATAAATAAAGGATATACCAGGCCCTCGCAATGGGTGCTGATAAATCACGGCTATTAGGTATAACTTCAAACCGCGATTATTGACACAATAACAAAAAACAATCTTGGGCCACAAATAAAGTGAAAAAAGTTGTTTTCAGAAAGTGCTGACTTAGTTTGGCATTGCTAATTTAGCATCTTATAAGACAAAACCTTTAAATCTACCTGATTATCATCAACACGACCAACAGGAATATATCCAGATTTGCTCAAACCAAGAGATCCAAATTGCGCAGCCTCATCACCAAGGTTACCAACACCCGCCGGTACCGCCGCCATCTGGTTTCGTTCGGCTGCTAAGAGCCGTTCTTCTTCGCTTAACAACGGTGAAGTGTTACCAGTTACAGGATTCATTAAATTATTTTCCAGTAGGTTATGACTATTAATCAAATTAGCGTCGTAATTATTTGGTAGTGCGTTATATTGCGGTTTGGAAAACAAACCATTATTTTCGATTATCGATTTGCGACTGGCTGCTAAGCTACCCCCTAGAAGTGGGTTCCCACTTCCGCTAGAGAGTAGCGAAGGGTGCGAGGTTAACAGGCTATTCATTTCTTTTTCTCGCATGAGTTCTTTCTCGCGTAATAACTCGTTATCGTGCAATAGCATGTTACGTTCTTGTAGCCTGTTTTCCAACGTTAACAAAAGCTTGTGACGCAACTCAGCGTCGTCGTTACCGCCGGGTGGCGCTGCGTTAGAAGATGAAAATTGATTGGTTAATCCGAAATTAGCTGCATTCCCATTGGTTAATCCGAGATTAGCTGCATTCCCATTGGTTAATCCAAAATTAGCTGCGTTTTGATTGGACAAAATATTAGGAGGTGATTGTCTTTTATTTCTTGTTGTTTCATTATGGGGTGTGTGTGTTTTGTTAAGGCGTAAAGAATTAACTCCATTATGTACATTACGTTTATCCCGATTTACGATTCCGTTTTGGGAGTCTGAAACATGCGTATGATGAACTGTAGTACCACCATCAGTAACGACAGTTTTTTTACTTGACGACAAAAATGATGACTGTTGCTTAGCAACAAAATGAGAGTTACCATCTTGAGACTTGAGACGGTCAAAGTGGACATTTTGGGTTGTATTTCCATGACAACGACATAGTAAACAAATAAGCACGATAGTGACAAAAACAAACACAGAACGACATTGAGTGAAATCAAATTTTGGGTACATATACATTACTTTGCAAGTCAACAAATCATAAACTGTTGACTCTTTCCACCACAACAAGGTAAAAGATCAAAGTTCATGTTTCTTAAAAACGTTTGTTTTTATTGAACGTCACGTCACACATAGCATGCAACAAATAACGACATTGTTCACTTTTAACGATTCATTTTATTACGGATACCATTTTCTTTTACATGTAAAACTTTTCATTTTTCTCTAAAATAAATGTTGAGCAAACCATCATCAACTGAAATAGTGATATTGGTCGTGTTGAAAAAAAATTTCCCCAAATTTTATTCTCACTGCAAAGAAACCATAAGAAAAGCACGAGAAAAAAGAATTTTCGTAGTAATCATAGCATCAACTTTTTTGAGGCTCAGACTGGACATATTGTTCTTCAAGCCCAAGTCACAGTTTCTATGTATGCTCTATGTATGCTTTTAAAAGTTATGCTTATAAAAACAAAAAGGTGTCAATGTTCACAAAGGGAAACAAAAATAACAAATCTTGCAACATGGATCGAACAGATACCTGGGGGACACAATTGGGGGACAATTCATTGGGGATTGGGGGACAATTCATTCTAAACAGGATAGTGGGGTTTGGTAAATGGTAAAAAAATAAAAGTTTAACAATTAATCAATGATTAACAGAAAACAAAAAAATGCATGTATTAAGTAAGACTGTAAAACACAGACCGACAGACAGACAGACAGACATATGCAATATTTGGAGGCAAGTAAAAAGTAAAATATTTGACCACCAAGTGTACCAATTTCCAATAAAATATCTCAAAGCAAAACCTACAGTAGCAGTAGCAGTCCAATCAATAAAAATGTAGAAATTTGTTTCATATTTTCAAACCCTTATTTAAAAGAACATTATTCCAAAGAGTTAACAAAAACGAATGATTCCAAAAAAACAGCTACATAGACACCTGGCCTGGAAACCAATTTTTGCAGCAATTAAACCAAACATTAAAAACACCAAAACAAAGAAAGTAGGAAACAAATTCTCCCGACAAAATAAAACAAAACAACCCAAACCATAACAATAAAGAGAAAGTGAAAAAGAAGAAAAACCATTTGGTCGTAAAATGTAACCAAGGGCTTGTTTTTACAAACCAACCAGATAAAAACCAGGGGTATAAAGGTTTCTTTACTCTTTTGTTTTAAACGTAAACAATCGATGAACTTCGGGTTTAAACATAGTAAACGTTGATCCAACCAAATAGAACTGCTGCACAAACTAGACAACAACCAGAACGGTTCAATGCATTATTGCTAACAACCAAACACCTTTCAAAACAAAACTCAAACTTCTCAACCAACGAAACATAAACAAATAATTAAAGAAATTTAAAATATGTAGAAATTAAAAAAGTTTATTTTTAAATTATAATTAAGTTTACTAAATATTTCGCTTGAACATTAAACTAAACATGAATATGTTTTTGGTTAAGTTTCCCCCTTCATTTTGGAAGCTAGGTTCGAATAATTAGAACACAGTTTCTTTCTAGCACATCTTCGGCATGATTTCGAACGGCTTGCAACAATGGAGTAGCTTCTCTTCTTCTATACATGAATAACATCTAACTTAATATTGAATTAATTCAATTAATACAAAAGCAATCATGCGATATATCATGAATTCAATGTCAGACCAAATGGTACATGTTTCACTTTTTAATATTCTTTTTAATTTTTTTTTGTTTCTCGTGATTGTCAGAAAAATGTCAAACATTTTTTAGTTACCGAATAAAATAATGGGCTCCCCCGTCGATTTTGACGTATGAGCGTTCAGCGTAAAAATAGCGATCGGAAAATAAAGGTGTGAAGAAGTAAAGGAACAACTAAAAGGTTAAAATGATTGGAGAAAAAAGTAAATTTGTAAAATCTTAATACTAAAATTAAGGAATTGACTTACAGCTTATTTTCAACCTCGAACTCAAAACAAAGCATCGATTGGTTTAAGACGTCGGTGAATTATTTTTGCAACTTTTACCCAATCAACAGCCACTTTTGTATATCTACCATTTTTTTGATTTGATCAATTTTTTATTTTTTTTTAAACCTCTAAAGATATAAGCGAATTTTAATTATTAGAACACTCAAAAAAGACAATATAAAAACCAAGAGATTTGGATTACATACATTTTATGAACTTTCTCTAAAAAGTAAAACCTTTATCTTCTTAGGTAAATTTCACAAAAGAAACCCATTTAATTTAACCCTCTCATTTTAATTAAAGAATTTCCTTAAGAAAACCCCTGCTTATTAGACCCCCTCCACGTACAATTAGACACAAAATAATTTATGATAATGCGCAAGTTAGCATTATGTCATTTTTCCTAACGACGATGATCGATGTTTCCGTATAAAAGATTACGGGTATTTTGGATTATGAATCGGGTATTTTGGATTATGAATCGGGTATTTTGGATTATGAATCGGGTATTCCAAACAATATCAGATCTATCTTTTATCTTAATTTTTTTTTAAATCATAATTTTGTTATACCTTACATCTCGTTAAAAATTACATTACAGCTAATTATAATACGTGACATTACTGACTTCTCTTTCGTTGCTTTCCTTTTTCTTTGAAGATCGTTCCCGACTCTTGCTCCGACGATGGCGATCACGCCGACTACTTTCCCGACTACGAGAACGACCTTTTCTTTGGTATTTTTTACTATACCGACTACTACCTTCACGACTATCGTCTCGCCGGCGATTCTTCGAATACTCTCGGCTATCTGGTCTCTGGCTTGAATAGTCTCGGCGACGCGAAGACGAAGAACGACTTTTTGACGTATCACGAGAATGTTGCGACCTGCTTCTTGAGCGACGACGAGCTCGCTCCCGACTTCGACTTCGGCCTCTGTCCTTTGAATGATCAGCTTCTTGTTCTACGTTAATTTTCTTTGCATTTTCTTCTTCTTCTTGGCGTTTCTTTGTTTGACGAATAATCTCCAGATAGAGCATCTGCTGATCCACAAGTTCTCTTAGAACCTAGAAAAATCCATTTTAAAATGCAGTTTTTAGTCGCGAAATTTTTTGGTCACCTCCAAATTTATTAGTCACTTTTGCACATAAAACCAAGTTTTTAGTCGGCCGAAAATATTAGTCGGGCAAAGTGATAAAAATAATACCTCGACACCAGTCAGCTTTCGGTTTTGTTTATTTTTGCCTCGATAAGTCTGTCTTCTTCGCTTGTAATCTCTTAGTTCAGCCATGACTTGTAAATGAGTTTTCTCATCTTGATCCTCAGCTTCGAACTTTTCGATTACTGAAAAACAAAATAAAAGGGTTCGAAATTTTCAATATCCTATTATATCCAATGTGTAAGAATTTGAAGACCAAAGATATCCAGGGGGTTCGAAATTTTCAGCACAGTTATCCAGGGGGTGGTGTTAAGAAAAATCTACATTTTTCTGGAAAAATGCTTACACCTCTTGTTCATTTCGGTCCCTAGGGGTTATGGAACGCCTTTCAGGATAAGACATTTACGAATGCGTGAAAATTGAGGGAATTAATATAAGGGAATAAAACCTTTCATTTGTTCTTCTGTTTGAGCTTTGACTTCAGCAAATTTGACACACTCATCATCAGATAAGATTTTACCAGCCTGTAGAAAGAACAAAAGGTTAAGAACAGCAGGTTAAGAACGACAGGTTAAGAACAACGGGATAAAAACAACAGATTTAGAACAACAGGTTAAGAACAGCTATTCTCAATTGAAATCTTTAAATTCGTTTCACTATTTATCAAGTCACAAATAAGCTTTTAAAGTTAAAAAAAAATTCACTTTTTTATAAGTGAATTTTTTATACAAAAATCTTATATTGGTAAAAATACTGAACCGAATTTAGAAGGATATACCTAAGGCTTTCCTCTTTCAACTACATTTCAATTCTTCTTTTACAATAAAATGACCATATCATTAGATTTAGTCAAACATTGAAACATTATAGGACATTAAGACTAGGACATCTGGCTTATACAAATTTAAAAGATGTAAAAAAACGTGTAGAGAAAAAAATATTAGCAAAAAGATGAAAATTTTCCAAAAAACATTCTTCACCGTTTCGCGAAATTGAAACAGACCTCGATAGCTTTTTCATATATCTTGAGGCGTTGTTCTCTGTTCATTTCAAAGATGGACCATTCGTTGGGTAACAGAGACAAGCTATCCATATTCTCATCATCCTTCAATGGTCTTTGCTGTGCGTCTTTGGAATCTAGATCGAAAAAGCCATTCAAAAATATCAGTATATGGCTACTTACTAGCTGCTAAATAATATTTTGCGACTTGTATTTGTCAAACTTACCATAGTTCATGTAATTATACTTCTTACTAAGAGGTTATGTAGCTGCCAAATTGAGCCCATTGAAGTTTTCCGTAGTAAAGTCTCTTAAACGAGTTTGGAGAACAAAGCATCGAGACA
>JAUJPO010055437.1:0-14324 GCA_032270745.1 Tiaropsis multicirrata
ATTTTCTGTATTAAACTATCCGTTAATCTGAGGTATAAACCCGAATCGGGAAAGGTATCATTCGACGCAGACACAGGAGTCGGAAAAGATAATCTTCCCTTGAAGGATAGGAATTAAACTCAAGCTCATACTTATTCGCTTCGCAATAAAAAAAAAGAAAATAGTGCCATTAATATATAGATTTCAAAAACGCGCGACATCAAGGCTAAAAAGCATCCCACCTAGTGTTACACACACACAATACAGATTTCAGTTTACGGCGCTATTAATATATAGTAGATAATGCAAAAACAACTTTTCGCGAAAAGTGTTATATTTAACCGGAAAAGACAAATATTGAAAGAATGATTAATCTTTCGTTTCAATAATTATTGATCAATTTAAGCTTTTTGCTTTTTTTTTGCTCTTTGTTTAAAAAATCATATTTACAGGAAACTAACAATTTACAGAATATACAATAGCTAGGATGTACCAGCAGGCTTTTGAATTTTGATAGAGCGCACCGTCCGGGTCCAAACTTCTTTTCACACATTCTGATTGGCTGGGTGACATTCAGCGTATGATATACTTGATACTTGCGTCGTAATTCATTACGAAACAAATTAGTGCGACATTTGATTGGTTCTTTTATCAACTGTCATTTTGGAAGTGGGAAATTCAAATTGCCTCCGCAAGAAACCGAATATTTGTCATCAGATTCATTAAAAAAGAAGCAGGAGAGTCCTCTCTCCATGCAAACCAGTCTTAGGTAGTGAAAGTTTAATTTGAGCGCTTCTCCTAAGTCGAGGACCATGTTGAAAGTCCTCATCTTCATTGCCATCCACAGTATTTCGTTGGATGACTTCAAAATTTCAAAATGATTCCAGCCTAGTTTATTGCCGATATTATTGACGCTTTTGTAAACTTCCACTAACATAAGTTGGAGATTTTTAGTATGGATAGGCTCACATTTTCGAAATAAAGTTTCTCATAGACGGAGGGAAAAGGTCTGTCAAATTAAACTTCAGGAGAAGAGGCATAGGTGTCAAGGTCAATACTCTAAATACAACTTATTTTTTGCGTGTACTTTAAAGACCGGTTAATCGTGCTTGCTTTATTTACAATATTTTGCACTGAGCAAAGAAACCCCCGTGCTTTTGGTGAGGATTTTCAAATCCTTTTTTCTCGAAAGAAAAATGAAAGAGAAATTTCTTTATTGTCCTTTTATTTGTGCTTCGAGTTGACTTTTTTATTGTATCTTTTTCTCAAAAAAATCACAAAAAATCACAATGTTTTCTCTTGACTTTAGCCGCGGATGTTTGATATTTTTCTTTCGATGAACTTTTTATTTACGAAGCGACGGGGAGCTTTGTTTTTCTAGCCTCGAACTGGTGAGTTTGCGTAGTTTTCAGGGGTTTTTTGCTTGATAAAAATGACTTCCTTTGTTCAGGTTACTACTTAAGACTTGGAAAAATATTCTTTAATTCATAACAATTTTTTATTAACGAAGATATGATCTTATAGAAGCATTCATTAATATTTAAAGAAGAAAGGAAAGGATTCTTTTTTGTGCGCGTTGACCCCCGTCTCAAATCACTGTTCTTCTACTAACAATCAAGCTGGCGAGCAGTTTCCCTCACTCACAAAATACCTTGTCTCTTGGCAGGACACAACACGAGCACGAGACAAACTCCAAAAAGGCAAGGCTGTATAATTCAACATCACAAATTTCATCTAACCAACTCGCATCAACTTCAAATACTACATCAAAGAAAATGAATGTTCCAGACGAACTAACTGCAACTGAATACTTGAATCAGCTACTTCAAGACAAAACTACAGTCTCAAAAATGCCGAAGATATTCCTGCATACTGAAAGACTTTTGGACGAAGGTGAGTAGCTGTGATTTCTCTTTTGCTTTCTACAAAATTTTAAAGAATTTCCTGACAGATTGTTTATTGTCTGGTTAAAGCTGATTAAGATCAATTGTCGTTATTGAAAAGATTACTTCCGAAGGTTTTTTAATTAATTTTGTATAAACCTCTTTACAAGAGATTTGCCATTATGACTGACGTATGTATAAGAATGACTTTTCTGCAAGCAGATTAAGCAAGCTCTCTGATTTAACTTTTGATTTGTATTCAATAGATGTTTTGATGAATTTTTCAATACTTTTATATTTGTAAACTCATCAGAATGAAATTCCATAATAATAAATTTACAGTAGTAACCGTGTGTACACTCTGTGTACATTTTCACTGATAAGCTAATATTATAAGAAAATTCCAAGTTGGAAAGAATGGAGTTAGTCTTAAGTTAATCATCTCTCCTGGTGGATAATGTTTTTGGAAAATCAGAAAATCAAGTACGTGTTTTTATCTTTCTCTACAGAAATTAGCCGTGTGCGAAATGATATATTTTGCCCATCAAGTTTCTTGATGTCACTACCAAAACCTTCAGGACCTCCTGTCAAACTCACTGAAAAAGTTTTTGCCAAGGTCAAAGATCACCCCAAAGTAAGTATATATATAGTTTGAATTTCATTAATTTCATTTTGAAACTTTTGCAATTTAAGTTTTATGCTGGCTTTATAGGAATTTTGTTATTATTGCAATTTCCTTAAAAAGATTATGAAATATATTTCGCTTTCAGAAAAAAGGTTCCTAACGGAGGTATTATCCAAATAATAACTTGGTTGTTCTACGACATTTGTTGGTGTGATAGCAAACTTTGTTTAGTCAAGCCTTACGTCTCTAGGTCTGACTCTAGTCCAACTATAACTGGATAATTAATTAATTTAAGAGGAGCTGCTGATAAATTATTGGTACATTTCTTTCTCATAGTTCAACTTTGTTGGTCGAATCATTGGTCCTCGTGGCCTAACCTTACGTCAAGTTGAACAAGAAACAGGAGGAAAACTTCTTGTCAGAGGAAGAGGCTCTATGAAAGATAAAAAAGTTGAGGAAGAAAAACGTGGAACACCTAACTTTGAACATTTAGATGATGATCTCCATGTTTTGATTATGGTTGAAGACACAGAGGAACGTGCTCGTTTGAAGCTCAAGAAAGCTGTAGAAGAAGTCAACTTCCTATTGACACCCCCAGTAAGGAAATTGTATTTTGTCATAGTCCATCAACTATATTATTGATTCAATATTAATTAGTAGTAGCAAGCAAAAAAGTACACGCAAAATAATTATTTTCTTTTTACAATTCTAGAGAGATGGAGAAGATGCTATAAAGAAAAAGCAACTTCAGGATCTTGCAATCTTGAATGGAACCTATAGACATCCAAATAGTGAAGCTAGTCCACCTCCTGCAGCTACAGTTACTCAAAATGGTAAGTAAAAATATTTCGCTTGATTTCATGCTTTCAAATTGATGTTCCAAATATTGAGAAAAGTGAATTACACAAAGGATTTTAAAGCACAATATATTTTCATTGGCTTACAATTTAACTGTGAAATCTATTTGTCGCTGTCCATTATTGTTTTTGAAAGTATAATATACTTCAAGGGTTTTCAGTTGTTTAATTTTTTCTTTTGTAGTTTCCCCAACTGGACTCTTGAGTTTTCCAAGTCCTTCACCAATTGTTGCACCAAATAGTACGTCATATCCAGCCATTCGCAACTCAGCAGGTGAGCCTGTTCATTATGACAACATGATCTTCCGATTTCATGATTTTGGGTTAAACCCATCAGTGCCTACACAACAACTTGCATCTTCACGATCATTTGGTTGTTGCTCTCCAACTGTGTTTTAAAAAAAATCTTTTTGTGCAATGTGTTACATCAGGGTGGATTTTAAAGTTTGGTTTTCAAATTTGAAATTCAATTATATGTATGATTATTAAACCTAAACTTAATTATGTGGCATCTACGTTTAATAACCGTTGAATACTAATCATATAAATTTTTTAATGTTTTGGTAATTTGAATTGTGCATTTTAAATGTCACTGAGATTTTATTGAGGGATAACTAATAATTTATTGCAATAACCAAATTAACCTTTAAAATCTAAAATCATAACATTTTTGAGTTATCAACAAAATTAAAGGCACTAGTTGTTCATAGTTGGACTGGAACTTTTGTCAAAACTGTCATTCCCAATAAAACTAAAAAAACTACTGACCGTAATTTTAAACATCTTACAAAATGAAACTATTTGTCTGAATCTAATCTGATTTCAGCAGCTGCACTGCAAGGCTTATATCCTCTTGAAACTTTCGCTCAGAGAAGCACACCAGGGGCTTCATTTCTGGATTTTACCAATCTGGATGGCAGCTCGCTTATTTTGAATAAAAGATGATAAATGTCCAGACCGGCTGTAACAACTACTGTCAAAAAAAATTAAAAACGTTTTGTTGTGATTTGGTTTTTGTTTTTGTATTTGCGATATTCGCAATAAAATTTCAATTAAATTTTGTAAATACAATTTTATTGTATGATAATTTTATACGTTTGAAGTTTAGTTCAAGATTAATCTTGATACTAATTTTAACTTATATTTAATATAAATAACACATAAATGCTATTTTTACTAACTATTTACTTTTTTTACCATTTAATAATACTAAAATACTCAAATGTGTCTTTTTTTAATGACATTTAAAATGATAAATTGGAAAACTTGTATTTACTATTTATTCTGCAATTTTTATATTTTGTAACTAACTCTTATTATTTTGAAATGTCTCAGAAATTTTCAATGGTTATTTTCAGTGCATAAATTTTTAGATTTACGTTGTGAAGAAAAATGTTGATAGTGAATTTAAAAAGTTTCAAGGATCACTAATTTCACAAATTTTTCTTGTTTTTTAAGTTTTATGGTTTTAAAAACCAATTTCTCGACAGTAGTGAATTTATTCTTTTTCATTTTTAGTAATTTTATTTTGTGCTCAAAGTAAAGAATTTTATGAACTAAAGTATTTGATAAAAAAAATCAGAATTTTAACAACTTGTGCAAATAATGTCAGGACATTCTATTATCAATCATATAAAATATGCTAACAACATCAACATATATATTGACCCAACCAACCTGCTAACATCATGACTCACCCAACCAACCAACTGAAGAGAGAATTATTACAGAAATTGAGCAATTTTATTTTTTTATATCAAGATACTTTTAGTATTTATTTATTTAGCATAGATTATGTGAAGAGAAATAAAGAAAAAACCGAATTTAAAATGATTTTTTTGTACCTTCATTTTTTAGGAGTTGGGATACGTTCATTTTGATAAAATTATGACTGACTTTCATATCAGGCTAATTAATAAATTATTTTTTTTGATAATTTTTCAATTCCCATGGGAATATTAAAAATAATTGTGTTAAAAAAAATCAAATTTGGAAATCAGATCTTAAAAGTAATATGTTTTCGAACATTATTTTCTTTTGTCTTAAAAATATTGATGCCTGATGTATAACATGTATAACATTGCACATTAAGAAACCCCCTGAATTTCGTTTTTCTTTTTTTCTTTCACTTATTTTTGAGTTGCAATCCAAGTGTATCTTTTATTGCCTCAAAATAAAAAAAACTAGTGAGACACATATGTCTTATCCCACTACTGAATAACCTTGAAATAAAAAAAAGAAAGGCTTGACAGTTATTCAACAAAAAGAATGTGTGGGATTTTTCTCTCTTTTTTTGGCTTTCTGACCACTTTCGTGTTGTTCTTTCTTCACCCTTTTTTTTGCTCTTTTTTTTTATCCTTTGATAGTCTTTTTCGCTAGTGTCAAAAAGTAACAGATTATATATTAGTGCAAAGAATGAAATAGAACGAACGAAAAAACCTTGAAAAATTAGACACCTTTTTTCGCCTTATTTCCTTTCCCTTTCCATTGTAACGAATCGACTTCTTTTTTTCTCCTCTTCATAAAAATTTATTTTCGATACTACAAATTACCGTGTAGTTAAATATTGATGCTGCTGGAAACTTTATAGTGCTGAAATGAAAGAACAAAAAACTCTTTTATCCATGAAGCTTTGACTCTGAGATAATGGACAGACAGTGAAAGATGTTCTTTCTTTTTGTAATAAACTAAGCGCTGATACATACAAGACCTTGAAATTCACAGTGTTTTTTTACAAAATATTTTCGCAATTTTTCTGTTGTTTTTCGTGGTACGTTCGTGTCATTACAAAATCATGAAATTTCGACACCTTGAAAGATAAAGAGAACCACACCCTGAAAGACGTTATCTTTATTTCCCTCGACTTTTATTCTGTTATTCTATTATCTTTAATTGGTATTTTCTTCACTTATGTTACTTCACTTATAAATTTTCAAAAGATTAAGATTGAATAGGAATCAGCCTTGATACCACTCAACTCGAGCTTCATTTGCTTTCATAAACGCTCATACAAAGCATTTATCTTAAAAAGATATATTTCTACATTGAACTGCGATATATATCTCACGGATTAAAAATGCCTACTAAAAAGGAAAAAAGATTTTTACTACTCCATTTATTTTTAGATAAAAATTTACAATTGTTAATTGTACTTTTTACGATGCAAAAAAACAATAAACATTTTAACATATTTTTAAAACGCCTTCATACGTATACTTTAGTGGATTTGCTAAGTATCGTTGCCTATCAATGAAAACCATTCTGACTTTTTTTCCTCTTTTGCTAATGCATCTGATCCCTATAGGCACGAAACGTTGTTCCAACGTTATTTGGACATTGGAACAATGTTGAAAAACGTTGTATGCCTGTTGAGATTAAATATCTGATCTCAAGAAGAGATTTTTTATTTTCAATACTCCTTTTCTTGGTTTATAAATTACCCTTCTCTTTTAGTCTCTCTTTCTCTCGAATTTGTTTTATTTTGTATCTAGAGCTTTTTTAGCATAAGTTTTTTTGTATTTATAAATGTTAACGTGCGTCATTATACTTACTCCTTAATGTTGTTCAGGTCAACTTAAAGCACACATTGATAAAGTCAGACGGATGTATCATCCCTACAAACAGACAATCTAACCTCTTCACTCAAATCTAACACTAAAAAAACAGTTACTTTTTAATGGGTGCGTAACTTAACTTTTATTTTATGTTCATTTTAAAGCAGGGTGTCTGGAAAAAACATGTTCTTTCTTCCGGACACCGTCCCTGCCGCTGCTGTGGTATCTCTTTATCTCTTACTCCCCTGATAAATTTCCTTTAATATCCTTTTGATATATGTATTTCGTCTGGTCTTTATTTCTTGAAAGTTTTATAATTCTTTTCTTGAGATATGGGGATATCACAGTTGAATCTCTTTGATTTCCCTTGATAACCGTATCTCCCCTAGATTTCCTATTAATTAAAAACAGTTTAATTTTTCGATCGATTGACACTATGCTTCCCTTTTAACAGTGAATAATAACAAAAAGGTTGTTGTCATCAGAGTTGACTTTGCATTTGAATCCTCCCGATGAGTCTTTTTGGGGTCATTCACACTTTGTTGTGTTTTAAAAGTTCACTTCGATGTTTATCTTCGCCCCAACTCATGTTTATTTACTCTCCAATGAAAAATGAATTTCCTGACCAAGTGAGACATTTTTAAGCGAATTTGTTTCTTCCTATTTTTATGTTGTGTACACTAATCATTTTATGTTGTTGTTTTTATTTTCTCTTTATAATAACAGATTTAATTCTTGGGGAATCAACCGACTAATTGATTAATTGTTTGTTCACACACACTTCCATACATTGACAGTTTACATACACGGATCTATTGGAAAGAACTTATGACCACGACACAGTAAAAAAAATGAAACAAACTTTGTTCTTTATTCGAGAACATAGCAAATGAACCTCGTGTGTTTTAATTTTCGTTAAATTACAGTATATATAAACTAATTAATTTTAACAGATCTTTATAATTATACATATTTCGTATTTTTACACGATGCAAACTTATTTTTTATATCTTTTTGGTCAAGTGACCAAAATTTTTTTGATTCCTCTTCAAAAGTAGTTTCTTTGTCTAGACAGATTTTTTGTATTAGCTCAGTTCAGTTTAGTTCAGGCTTTTCTAAATATTTTTTTTCACTCGAATTTCACTTTTTTTTCAAAAAATACAACATATAACAACATAGAAACAGAAAAAGGAGGTATTAAAAGACATCTGCTAAAACCACAAGCGACGTAAAATTCATGATATGGTTTTCTGAACGAAATAAAAACAATATTCTGATTCCTAGCCCACAATAGTCTTATCAATGTGTTCGATCGATGTTTTTAACTTTAAATATTTTTTTTCGGCTACGTGAAATCTAGATAAGATTTAAAGTCACTTTTTTCATTCTATGGAGAAAATAATTCCTGGATTTTATTTCGATCTATTTTACAGACCAGATGAGTTGTTAGACAGATGTATCCTTATAAGCAAATGGGGAAAAGCTCTCATAAGAGAAGATGAAGTCTTTTTTTTAACTAACAATGATAACTTTAATACCCCTAGAAGCGAATAAAGGCTAATTTTTTAAAGAAAAAAGTTTGTTGCAAAAAAATTGTCACTAAAAACTGTCCTTATGTAGAAACCAGGATGATGCAAAAAAAATAATAATAAGTGATACTGTCCTGGTTTCCATATGGGAGCAACTTTTACTGACAATCAATCTTGGTTTACCAAAACCAGTCAGTTAGTTTAAATTTGAACATTGTTTTCTTCAGGAAAATTTGTGCTTGGATTTGATACCCAGGGAAATTCTTTTGAATATTTGTTATCATTTGTTGTTTTGTAGTTTTAAAAAACCCTGTTCTGAAAAACACTTTTTATTTTATAAGAACCAGTAAATTTCGGCTGAGACTCAAATGTTCTTAACCTTGATCCACATTTTCTCAAATTCCTCACCCAACCCCACCCTTTAATATATGCATAAAATGCTTCCCTTGGTCTAAGCTTTTATTAAGAAAATTTCCATGCTCAAATTGTGAGTTCTTCATAGTTTTTGGTAAAATTTACTACCAAATCTGAGGCTCGATGTTCTTATAAAATTGTTCTTATAAAATAAAACGAGTGTAATACTGTATTTTGTTCGCTTTCTTTCGTTCCATGACCCCAAATATTTTTCAATAAATTTTTTTAAGAATTGACCTTTCTATAGTGAGCCCAATGTGAGTGTGTATGTATTGTCAATTTGTGTTGGTAGGAAATTTTCAGCTTAATTTTTATGGTATTGATTTTTTTATTCAAAGGAAACGAAATGATTTATTATACTTTTTTTCTTACTGCAGAGATTTTTTTATAAAAATTATCATATATTATACGGTGTAAATCAACAATTTTTCGAATTATTATAGCCTCTTGTATAGTATGTCCGAAAAAAATATAAGTTGTCTTTTTTCGGACATACCGTATGTGAGATTCTTTATCAAAAATTATAATTATTGTACAGCGGATAGTTTAAATTTTCAACAAAAAGTTTATCATTAGTTTATAAATTATATAGAATTTTATTGTGCCAAAAAAATAGATTTTTATGGTATAGATTTTATTAGGAAAATATTAAATTTTTACGTAATAGAGAAAGAAAGACTCTACATAGAATTTATTAAATCATTTACTGGCTCAATTATTTGTTCGTGCCTTAAAAGCGCGGTTAAGTATCCGAGATAAATCACGACAACGGTCGGCTCTTTACAGCCTGTGCTTTATTTCTACAGGCTAGTCCGGCTAGCAAGGTAGACTTAACCTGCAAATAAATACCTTCTTTGTTTATGTCTTTTGGACCTACCTGGAGGTCCTATAAATTAACCTTTGTATGTTCGTCCGTCCGTTCGTTATGAGCTTTTCTCGGGATTGGTTCATTAGTTTTTTCTGATCTTTTGTACACAAATGGGTATTCAGAAACCCTCGAATTTGACGGAGTCCGATTTTTGAGAAAAAATCTTTCGCGGCCGATTTTGGCCAAAAACAGCCTGAACATAAAAATAGGTTTTTTGGGGTTTTCTCAAAATTGGTTCATTAGTGGTGATGGTAAGATGGTCATCTGGATACCCTAACATATGATGGAACCCAATTTTTGGGGGAAAAAATTTTGGCGGCCGATTTTAGCCAAAACCGCCTGAAAAAGAGGTTTTTGGGGATTTTTCGAAATTGGTTCATTACTTTTTTCTGATTTTTTGCACAAAGATGGTCATCTGGATACTCTAACATATGATGGAACCCGATTAAAACAAAAACAAAATTCGCGCGCCGATGTTAGCCAAAAACGGCCTGAAAAAGAGGATTTGGGTTGTTTTTCTTCAAGAATTGGTTCATAAGTTTTTTCTGATTTTTTGCACAAAAATGGTTACCCTAACATATTTTTTAAGAAAAAATTTCACAGCCGATTTTTGCCAAAAATGGCCTGAAAAAGAGGTTTTTGGGGATTTTCGAAATTGGTTTATTAGTTTTTCTTATCTTCGGTATGAGTATCGTCGTGGATAAAAAAAAGGTTAAACACTTGTTCGTTAAAAAATTCTTTCCGGCGTAAAATGGCAGTTTTCACCTTAAAAATAACCCTTTTATGAGTGAGACAGGTGTGTTTAAGGATATCAAATAATATTTGAATTAATATTCTTTTTTCAAGATATTGATATGAGACAGAGGTATTATAGTTTTTAAGGATGTTGACTATCTGAGACAGGGGTGTTTTAGTTTTTTCAAAGATACGCACATTTAATTAATCAGACAGACAAAGGTGCTCTTTCACTGGTATAATGGCTGTAATTCGTCTATTAATTGAGCTGTGTCCATTCATTCATTCATTCGTTCGTTCATTTTTATGGCCTTAAGGGTTAATTTCATTTTATAACCAGGAAGGTCCATCAAAGTATCACTTGTTCTTCTTTACTTTCGGACAGTTTCGCATCCTATTTTAAATTTATAACATTTTTGCCAAAAAAACAAATCAAACGGCTAGTATTCCTCGAAAATTCTCAAGTATGAATAAAATTGGGACAGTCCAAAAGTTGTCAGATTGGGCTGAAATTTAGCACACTTCTTTCTTATCCAAATATCTGTAGAGTGTTTCTTTCCTGCACTTAGGTGGTAAGTTTTATTTTATTTGGAAAACACTGACCCCTAATGCCTTTGACAGTCCGCGACCTCACTTCAACAAGGTTCCATCTCGAATTTTGAAAAGATTGAGAGTTTTGGTTAAAATGATAATTTACGTCAAAAAGATTATTTTTATGGTTCACAATCATCAATATCTTATTTCCATGAATGACTCAAAACGATGTATTCCATAAAGTTTTAAATTTTAACAGATGGAAACAAGGTTCTATAGCCTCGATAGAACCATGTAGCCGTTTTCACAACGTTTCACGGTCACTCATCACATCAAGTTTCTATGTCGTATTTTAAAGATAGAACCTTGTTGCACTATTGTTTGTGCTAGCTGTTTTAGTCCACGTAATGCATTACATTGAGATAGAACCTTTTTGAGTTTTCGTATTTTGCAAAACTCAGGGCAACATGGTTCTATCGAAAAATTTATTTTGTTAATAAATTGTACTGTGTGGACCTATTACTGAGTTTTAAAGTGTTTTTATGGTAAATTTGCCCTCCTGAATATGATAAAACAAATAAATTCACATACACAACAAACTAACATCATTTTCACAATCACTGAATTTTGAATTGCATTTTTCTAAAAACGACAAAATGCAGACTTACAACCTTGTTGAAGCGAGGTCGCGAGTCTTTTAATTTTCCTAGGAAACTCTAGAATTTCGGGCTTGGTATTTAGAGTGGCCATCTACCTTTGCAAACTAAAAGACCATTATGACAAAAGAAAATTTGTATAAAAATGTTATTTCCACGTTGCTGTACAAAAAAAACTATTTTCTAGAATATATAATATGGTACAATGGGTGTGAACTGGAAAGATAATTGAGAGTGTCATGCTGGCTGGCACTTGAAAATTGTAAAATATAGCGAGGTTAAGTATCGGAGATAAATCACGACGACGGACGAGAATTTTGCAGCCTATTCTCTAAATAGCGCAATTTCTACAGGCTAATTCGTGTAACAAGGTAGATTTCACTTGCGAAAAATATCTCTTTTGCTCTAGAACGGAAATTTTCATGATATTTTTCGTTCTAGAATAAACGCTCAGGCTAAGTCTAGCCTGTTGCCCGGACCCGGCCTGTAGAAATGTGCGGTATCTAGGAGCAAAGGCTGCAAAGTCCCATCCGTCATCGTGATTTATCTCGGATACTTTACTCAGTATTACTTTCAAAGTCGAAAGCAGCCAAAATTGAGGCTGTAAATCTTTATCACCATTATAGCAAATGTAAGTAAATTTAGGTTTTTTCAGACAATATTTTTCTATTATTTGTAGGATTCAACCAAAAAATACTTTTTGAGTAAAATTGGTTGGCTCGTAATTTTTCTGACATGTCGGGAAAGAAACATCGAGTAGTTCAAAATTGGTACAAAAGGGGTATAAAATAAACGAAAAAAATATACAATTGTCTCAAAAATAAAAAAGCAACTTCTATATAAAATATTAAAATAAACTTTTCTTAAGGGCTCTGACTATAGTCAAAAATCAATTCGAATTTTAAAGATGAGATTTTGGTAAAAAGTCCTAAGAAGTTTAGCAAAAATCTACTTTTACAGAATCTTTTTTTACGAATTTCTTCATCTGTTATAAAGATTTTAATTACAATAACGACGTTATGGAATTTAAAAAGACTTCGAAAAAACGTTAATCTACCCAATTAACAAGAAAGGCTTAATCTGGACGAGGAAAAAATGGTTTTTCTTCGAATCTTTTCTAAAGTGTCCACATTTAGTTGAATTATTTGCGGAAAATTTTTCTAACTCGATACATCAAAAGTTATGACTGTTTTTGTATGAAAAATTGGGATGAAGAACTGACAAAAAAACACTATCTTTAAGATTTTGAGACAAAGAAGCCGTGAAATTTTTTTTCCGCAAATCAATTTTTAGTTCTGCATTAGATACACCATATAAACCAAAAAAAAAATTCTAAATGTTTTTTTTCGCCGAGATTAAGGGCCTTAAAGGTAAAATACTCCTCTCCGCAAAAGTCTTCATTTTCTTCTTCGTCAATTTTTTTCATTGTGATTTCCAACAGAAAATCTTTATGTCACAGTTTTGTGGACTTATAGGGCAGAAATTTATATTTAGTACATGGCAAATATGAAATAGTTACTATGGTCAGACTGTCAGAGCCCTTAAGTAACATATGATGTAATAATAGGGGTGTGGATAAATTTGTTTAAAACTAACTATGCATATATATAAATTATCCAAAATAAAAAAACTTTTTCAAAGTCTTTCATATAAACTAAATATTTCGGTTCTCATAAGCCAGTATAATCTCTATTGGGTCCAGTCCTATTATTAACCAATGAGGAAGCACTATTCAATGTGTCGTTATTAATATGGTGATGAGGATTAGTGTTGACGCCATTTTCATTTTTATAGAAAAATAACGTGTTACCATTTTGGCCTTTAAACGACGACTCGGTCCAGGCTTTTGGTTTATCGACACCATTTTCAATTCTCATGGTGGTATTTTTCTTTCTTTTGGGTGGAGCTGCGGGCGGAGGGCGGACATTGTATGTTATGAGTCCTGTCAAGATACCAGCGAATGCCACAAAATACATATTTGAAAACTGAAAAAAAGAAGAAAAATTTAATGGATGAAGGAAGATTTCACATATAGGATATACTTTCAAGAACTGATTGTGAAAATCAAAAGGGACACTTGAAATAATCGAGGAGTTTACTATGAGCAGCATTCAGACTTAGTGGAGTACATAATGAGATATAAACAAAAGATTCTTTTAAAAAACGACCAATAATAAACAATATAATTCATTGTCATTAATTATTGCAGAATTTTTCTGGACATGTATGTTAACTATAGGCAAATCTGGACTAAAATAATCTTTTAATTTCAACAAATCAAGTAGAGCATAAGCAAATTCCTCGCTTATATTGTAACTGAGAATTTACAATCTTGTTCCCAGGACTTTCTACGCTTTCTGACGTTTTAGAATGACGCAATAAATAACTCATAACAGCTTCATCATTAATTTACGCGATTACAAACAGGATATTGTTTTGACATGCCGTAATAGCTGATACAAGGCTGGACAAAAGGCCCATAGACTTTAAAAAAGTGTTCCTTCCTTTAAAAGTTGATGCAAATAAGGTCAGCTATTGCTACCATATACCAACAGACAACTTTCAAAAGCAATGAGTGAGGTTAAGACTTATACTGTCATATAATTCATCTGCCCAAATTGAGACCATGTCGTTCTTTAGTACAAAAGTCTCTAAAAATTGCTTGAATAAAAGAGACAAATTTTTGTCTC
>JAUJPO010055448.1:0-14323 GCA_032270745.1 Tiaropsis multicirrata
GATACTATTTTTTAAACATGATAACTTCCATCAACCAATCAGATTGCATCTTTATAATGTTCACCACTACTCAATAACGGTGATGAAGGATGGAGTAGCAACAGTAGAAAGGATTTTTTATCAAAAGATTCATTGATTGATTTTGACAAGAATTTTGCAAATATGAAGAGTATTTCTTAATGCTTGAAACCAGGTCTGTTGGTGGTTGTGACTTTCGTGTTGAGAGTCCGTTTATTATATTCTCTTCATTTTCTTGAGTGGTGTTTTTGAATGCAAATATTGTTAAAAACCCTGTACTTTTTATCTCAGTTAGGCTTGGATGATGTTTGTTATTGTATTGTATTGTGTCGGGTAACTTGGTGAATACTGAACCGAATTTAAAACGTTATACCTCAAAGTTTAAGTTAGCCCTTTCACTCATGAAATAAAAATATTAATCAAAAAACTTTTTTTGCGGCTCCAGGAGGCCGCTAAACACCGAAATATTTTTCTGGGACACCCGGTATTGTATTGGAGGATATATTTGTTCAATATAATCTTTAGGCTGGTGTACTGCAGTTAAAGGAGGTTTAGGCAATTTTAATTCTGAAACTATTTGTGCATAAAAGTCATTGAATATTTATGCTACTTTACTTTCATCACTAATTATTCCTTCCTTTTCCATTATAGAGTTGTTTGCTGTACCTTTACTTTAGAACAAACGGCTTGACCGTGATTTTGACCAAATTATAAACAGGGTTCTCAGCAAGCAGATATTTGCCTGACATTTTACTAAAATGGAAAATGCCTACTTTTTCCCTACCCGGTAATATTAGGTAATACTTATTTTGAAAGTGGGGTAATTTTACTTCAAACCAAACCTTATTGGATTCAACTATTGTATATTTTTCATGAATTGGGAGGACCCACCATGGTTGGGTCCGACAAAGAAAATTTTGAAAATAGAGATTATTAGATTAGTTAAAACCCTTCTGATTTAAATCATTTTGACAAAATAATTCCTTGACTTTTCCCTGACTTGGAGAGACATTTTTGAAGAGAGAGGTCGTGTAATTAAATAGGTTTTAATGTTCATGCTGATACAGTACATGTAGTAAATAAAATAGAAATTTCACAATTTTGGTACTTTATGACTGTAATACCTCTATAAACAGTAATAAACTTTTTTGATTGAAATAAGAAAAAACAGGATTTTTGTCTAAAAACTGACAAAAAACAGGAAAACAGGAAAAAAGGTCAAAAACAGGAAAAACAGGCTCTGTACGAACCCTGCGAAATATGGGAGTTTGACCTAGCTCAGTTTAACGAAAAATTACCCAAAAATATATTTGGAAAAAACTCAAGCTCTCTCAAATTCATGGTCCAACGATATAATTGGAAACCACATTTTCATAACTACGAAAAGTTCGACCTACCTCCTTCAATTGTCCGTATTTCTTGTTCCAACGAAGCCACGCCATTTCCTTCCTCGATAGAAACAGTCATTCGCAATCCGTACAAAGTCAATGGCTTCAAATCTTTGATAGTTAATGAGTTGTTGACAGTACCGGTCACCTCCCATAGACGATCCGGGTGGTCTAGTAGCCGGTAATAAACATAATAAAGATACCGGACACCGTTCAGTGTTGAATTTTCAACCGGATCCCACTTGACATCGATGGTGAAGGGTGTCGGAGAGTGTGCGGTGAAGACAGGAGCTTTTCCTGGTACTAGAAGAAAAAAACGAAACGTTTTAACAGACGAAATTGCTTCTCAAGGGTCTCTAATATCTCACAACTCATATTGTCCATAAGGAACGCTTCTCAGGGTAATAAACCAACAAGCTTGGGTCATAAGAGTAGAGGCAACATTGACATTTCCAAATGGTTTGTATGTAGTGAAATTTAATTTGAATGCGCTACTTACCATCTTTAGAAGTAACATTCATATGCGTGATGTTCAACGTGTGTATTTTACCGATCTTATCGATGGCATTTTGCATAACCAACACCTCGATGTATGGAACGTATTTGTAAATGATGGTAAAGTTTGTGATAACACTTCCACGACTAAGATTTAAGTTTAAGATATCGAGTAATAGCGTTGTGGTTTTGAAAGAAGGTAATCAAGGTTTTCTTGCAATATACCAATACACAGGTCAAGCGACTATACCATGTTCTAAAGTTTTAGTCCCTTCCCTTGATCGAAATACAAACCAAAATTTGAATAACGCAGTTTTGCGGTGAAGAAAAGAACGAGTTCAAATTACACAAAACTAACAATCCAAGTATAACAGACTTTGTAATCTATGCGATCACTAACTAACGCCAATAACAAGCCTTACATTGACATGGTTTTAATCAACACAAACTAAAAAGTGCATTTATTTTAATAACATGGCTAGTTATCGTTATTATAGAAGGCGAGGGGTTGTTCTTACGTCAACTTATTGATCTTGATGTCCAGGATGTTTGTAACTCCAACTGTTTCATTCAAAACTTGCATGCACTGAATAAAAAAACAAATATTAATACAGGAACACTCACAAAGAAATATGAACTTGAGGGGAATGAGCACTAACTACGGACAAATGTCCTCTTGAAAATTTAGCACTTTCACCACCCCCACCCCCACCCCAAGATTCGACTTTTTAAGACGTAATTATTCTTATCTGTCTCTTATAATATATTTATTACCAACTACGCAATAGATTAATGCTGTTTAACACCTATTAATAAAGTTCTACATACTGCATCTTTGACTTCTGATTCGACATTGGTGAAAGCTGGTTGATTTTTATAAATCATGTTAAAGTCCCATTCATAGTCCGTCAACTTCGCTAAGAAATCCACTTCAATACCTATATGCAAGAAAGAATTTGTTGAAGTTATCGAGTTGGCTGATGAACAGACCTGTATACTTCTATCGCCAAGTAAGAGTAAGTTTAATAAAAGAGTTTATTCCAGAAAAAAAATTAGAAATCGACTTTTATCCGGGGGTCAAAAATATAAAAATGTCGGGTATATTCTCCACCCCCGTGCATAATTTCTTTCTGGAACAACTCAAGATCACAAATACCTTAAGTGTACATAACTATCGCGAAATCTTTTCAAAAAACCTTTTTTCACGTGTATTAAATTTTTATCCTATGAGGTTTTTTGCGTGTATTAAATTTCGCGCATTTAACCAAAAGAGAAGAGTAATTAATATGCGTGATTTAAATAGATTAGGTTTTATAAAGGCTTAAACAATAAAAAGAAATATCATTTACTCCATAAAATAACACTTCTTTTTCATTTTAGAAATTTTAGAACTTTTCGCGTGTATTAAATTTCTCGATTTCGTATTTTTGAAAAATTTAAGCTACCGCAAAAGTATATACATTTAAGGTATAAAGAATCAAAAGATGACAACGTACGTTCTTTACATGCTCGTTCACGGTTACACGGAAACTTGATTTCTGCATCTCCGGCACATTCCCGTCCGTTATATTTGGGAGCCGGGTTATCACAATAGCGGTACCGTAATTTGAAAGCGCCACCACCACATGGCCTTTTACAAAAATCTTCAAGAAACCATTCACCCCACTCACCATGAACTGAAAGAGAGAGAAATTAAAAGGCACAGGCATTCCAATAATTGGAAAATAAATGTATTGATTGATGTTAACAAGAGATAAGAAACAGTCTATCCGGTCTCATTCAAGAGATAAGAAACAGTCTATCCGGTCTCATTCAAGAAACAGTCTATCCGGTCTCATTCAAGAACAAAAGATCCATAGTATACTTAACAGAAGGTTTTATTGGTAATTTAAAAGTTGAATCAAGGGTATATATCAATACTAAAGATTTCAATGATTTTCCAAAGCGCCCGAGACAACCGATGAGTTGTTTGAGTAGGAGAAACTTACTTGGGCAAGGATAAGGCTTGCAGCCACTTTTAAAATCGATATCAGTTCCAGGGCAATCATCACCCTCGTGTTGAGGTGAGGGACTATCACAATAACGCGTTCTTATTTGATTACCAAATCCACAGGTCCGATCACACGCACCGAATTCTGTCCATTGACCCCATTGACCATGGACTGGAAGGGTAAAATAAGCATGTCATAATGTTGATAGACCTACCAGTAATCGATTGAAATTAACCCTTTAATACCCTAAGGTTGGTTTACAGGTTCTAAAAATATTTAAAATATTTTTTCAAAGCTGACACAACATTTACAAAAACATGGTAACTCAATAACGTGAAAGTACGTCGACAAACATTGTGTGTCTGCTGGGCAAAATTGGACACTTACTTGGACATTGGAAAGTATTGCAATCTATCCGATCCACCACGTTATTGCAACCTTTTTCCATTAAACAATTGCGGAATCTTGTTTGAGTTCCCACATCACAAGATTTAGTGCAGAGGCTCCATGGCGCCCACTCTTCATATCCCATCGTTTCTAAGAGAAAAAAGCAACAGAATTTAATTTCACTACAAATTAAAAACTATATGTTCTTGATGACGCCTCAGTAAGGTTTTGTATTAATGAAGAGTACTATATCAGCTATACTGAAACAGGGATGGACCAAGAGACAACTCTTTGATCATTTAAGCACACATCTTCCTTAAATTGAGCTGCATTCATCATTTAGCCAATGCTGTCAGCGAAACACGGTGAAGGAGAAGGCAAAATAAAGAAAATACTAACCAGTATCTACACAATAGCATAGTCTTCTTGTGTTCGCATCAATTGGTTCTTCAGCCGTGCAATTGATTTTAAATGGTGCGTCTTTATAGCCGCTGCATTCTTTGGTTGTGACATCGTATGAAGGATGAAACGTCCGCGTGTACGCAGCGATGGCGCTAGATGGTGATTCGTCGCAGGTAATGTTAACAACCAAGGTGTAGTTCAAAGGGTCACGAGCTGTTAGAAAAACTTGGTTAGCTTCGTGTGTGTTCATTCTGTTAAAACAACCGAAACTTTCGTTGACGTGGGTACATGTCTCTTCACAATCCATTCCATTGTCTGCTAAGTAAATTGCTGCAAATGAAAAGATTGAGAATAAACAATCAGGTATACCGCAGGCTTTGTGAATTCAACTGAAAATTATCGTTACTAAGAAACGAATGAAAATGCAAACGAAGGTGCAAATGTTTAAGAAAGAGAAAAAAACTGTACCAGGACAAGGGAAATCATTGCATATAACAGCTTCCACAGGGTCACCTTCACAATCTTTTCCACCACCAGATGGCTCAGGGTTGTTGCACCACCGCAAACGCCGAGAATATCCCAGCCCACAACTGGAGTCACATTGACCCCATTCTGTCCACAACGTCCAATTACCATCCACTACAAGAAGTTGTTTGTTAATTTAAAAAGAGGTTATAAAGAACGTTACAATTGGATCTTTGAAATGGTAAAAATTGTGACTATGTGACACCTTATTGAATATTACAAAGAGACGCTGGTATTGATGTCCAAACAGTTTTCAAGCGAAAACAAGACGTCAAATATAAAATCTTAACTGATAACTGATAACTGAGCTGTTGTGAAAGCAGAATGAGTATATCCACTGCACTGGCTATACTTAAATGTATATACTCAACAAATGAATTAAGCTGGGTCTTACCAAAAGAGTGAGTCATAACCATGAAAATAGGACTTTGGACCCCTAACCCTTTCTCAGTTTGAGCTGCTATCCAAACAGTGTAATTTCTATGTAGTTCAAGGTCAAACAAGTTCTGTTCGAAGGTTGTCTCGTTAGCGAAGGTAGAGTTCGGTGCTGTACAGTTATCGTAGAAATTGCAAAGGATGTGTTCATCCGTGAGACGAAAGAAGATAACAAAGCCTTGCAATGGTCCTTCACAAAAGGAAGAATTAGGCGCTTTCCATTTGACGTTTAATGCACTGCTACTGATGTTTTGCAAAAAGTAGATTTCTGGTGCTTGCGTAGGTACTAGGATGGAAAAGCAATGCATATAAACGTTAAACTTTACTATGATCTTTAGTGGCAAACATCAGGCATGCTCGATTAACCCAATTTTGAATTGATGGCAAAACCTTGTTTCAGAAGCGCTAATAATGAATCAGAAGGACAAAAAATGTAAATCAAAACTCGGGTTATCATCTAAATAATAAACTGTTTGGTCGTGCATTACGTCGATCATGGACTTTCATATAGTCAAAATGTTGCAATTAACAATCCTAAAAAGCCTTTAATTGGACAATGTTCCCTTGGAAATGCACATTTGGGACAAAACTCGGGTATTAATCTATATAATAACTGTTTAGTCGTGCATTACTTCAAATAATGACCTCTGTCATGTCATTATTTTGATATCGGTCATTATTCTCCCGTAATGCCCTCCCAAACAGTTATTATAGGGTTAATAATCATTTTTTGGTACAATTCTGCTGAGAATATTAACCATAATTAGTTAGCCCAAATAATATGTAGAACACGTACAATTAGTTGCAGTTCGGAGGGTCGCATTTTTGCTGGGTCCTGGTCCAACCAATGTATACGGAGTGATGGAGATGGCATATTCCGTATAATTATCCAATCCACCAATGATCGAAAAATCAAAAGTTCCACCATCGATTCGATAATATTGAGTTGCGTCACTGATTTCCTCCCAAGGGTTTTCGATTTTATTGACAGAGATATTGAAATGAGTGATATTTCCTTTCTTCTCCATTGGAAGGACATCAGAGTATTGGATGAACAGAGATTCCGTTTGGTTGTGATTGACTTGAGTGAGGTACTGGACAGTGCCAGAAGGGTCTGAAACAAAGGGGGGAAACATGAAATCAGAGTATTTGTGGCCAACAATTTTCAGGTTACAATTTGGATTTAGAAATAATCATAGATGGTCAGATTTTTCTATATGCAACCGATATAAAAACATACAATATTCTTGGGTTATATTAGCTTGCATTGTAGTTGGTCCACATCCAGGAGTTGTACATCCTTTGATGGTGCAATTGTAGACTGTATGCACAAATAAATCAACCATGTTAAACTCGTAAAGTTCAATAGAATCTTCGTAAAGAACAACTTCTGCGCGTTCATGCAACGTGCCGTTAGCCAAAGTTCCATTGCAAGCCAGTGAGAAATTACGCATGACACCGTGTGTGGATAAGCGTGGAATTTTCTTCCATGATAATGTGACATAGATGTGTGACGTCGAAGAGACGACGAAGTTGAAGGGTGGCTCAGATGGAACTAAAATAGTAACAATACGAAATTAGAATATGGTGCCTTGAGTAAGCTCTTAACAAGTCTAAAAATAATTCAACACCTCTTATGATTTGTAAAGGAATAGTTGTTTATGTTTATTACACTTACCATCTTCGCCCGTCAACATATCCATTTCATCGGATTCCGGTCCCCAGCCAAACCTTGTGTAAGCTTTTATCCTTACACTGTGATTGAAAAATTCTCTTAACCCCCAAATCACTACGCTCGTCTCCGTTTCACCTTCCACCCGGGGTACAATCACAATTTGTTCCGTATCTTGGGTTGTCCAATACCTGATTTGATATTTGAGAATGATTCCATTGACCAAATGTCGTTCGGGAACATTCATTGTGATGTTGAGGGCGGTGCTGTTGACAGCCTGGTAACTTATGTTCGTTGGTGGACCTTCAGGGACTAAACAAAAATTTCTATTTTAATTTCGGAAACACCTTCTTGAAAAAAGCAAGCTACCAAGAAATATTTGATAAAACTTCAAAATAAAAAAAATTCAATTTACTTCAGCTTCGGTTGAGAGACTAACATTCTCAGACTCATTTCTTGTTGATAGGGATCTCACTGGGTCTGTGTCCATTCAACACACAAAGTAAGCGGGTCCAACAAAGTTTCCTTTCAACATACAAAGTAAACGGGTTCAACAAAGTGTCCTTTCAACATACAAAGTAAGCGGGTTCAACTAAGTGTCCTTTCAACATACAAAGTAAACGGGTTCAACAAAGTGTCTTTTTAACATACAAAGTAAGCGGGTTTAACTAAGTGTCCCTTCAACATACAAAGTAAACGGGTTCAACTAAGTGTCCTTTCAACATACAAAGTAAGCGGGTTCAACTAAGTGTCCTTTCAATACAAAGTAAGCGGGTTCAACAAAGGGTCCATTCAACATACAAAGTAAGCGGGTTTAACAAAGGGGGACATTTCAAATCTTTCGATTAATATAATATTTTAAGACTTACTATCTTCATCGGTCATTGCCCAAACAGGGTCGGAGGCCGGTCCATACCCTGCATTATTAAGAGTGTACAAAACAACGGTGTAATTCCAATATTCCTTCAAGTTGGGCACTGTCAAAGTAATTTCATCCGTGCTTTGGTTATTGTCGTAAAGCGGTGGGTCTATTTCACTTTCATATATCATGAGGAAATAATTGTGTAGAACACCGTGAATACATTGATGGGATAAATGATGCCAATCGATTTTAAGTTCAGTTGAAGAGATATTGTACATTGTGACGTTTGGAACGCATGAAGGGTTGGTTTCACCTGTCACGAAATCACCAGTATTGGATATGTCTGAACAACCGGCTATTGTACAAGGATAGACATGAACATCGTACGTTGTGAACGGAAACAATTCCGTGATGCTGAAATTGATCAGTTTGGAGGACACTGGGATTTGGTTCTCTTCAAAATAGGTGCAATTGACCACGCCTTCTTTCATTTGGTCCCAGACCTCTATGTCTTCAGCTAAATGCTGGCGAAAGGTAGAATTCATGATATGAAGTTCATCGTCAAATTCTCGTGCTTGGTAAGTGACATTGTAATGTGTGATGATACCATTTTCATCGGGTAGAGGGACATTCCCGACTGTAACATTCAAAACCCAAGCTGTTTTATCGAAATTGATCAACAAAGCGGGCGCTGCGGATGGTACTAAAATTGAAAATCAAACAAGTTGTAGCTTCAAAAGTTCACATTCACATTCTAGTAGCTTTTTGTTAAATAAGAGATTATGTTTACTGAGGGACAGTTTTTACCTGTAATTCGACTGTCTAGATCAAAGTTTGTCGATACCAAAATCCAAACGTTTATTTATTCCGTAAATGCTCTGTTCTCATTCGCAATTTCTAGTTTCAGATTTTTCAAACCAAGCGTAAACAAGCGTGCTGGTGAAGCGCGGGCGAGATTTTGTGGGAGATTGAAGTGGCAGCAGAAAAAGGAATTTTCTACACTTCTTCGCAGAGACAACTTCACGGAAAATCACAGACAATCTGCACAGATCATACTAAGGGACGATAAACGTGAGGTAATATACAGAATGGATCAAATTAAAAGTATAACAGGTTTGGCAAATTCACGTATTTGCGACTTACCATTTTCCCCTAAAGCAAAGCAAATATTTCGAGGAGGGCTAGTTCCAAAATCATTGATGATTGAAATACCGAGACGGAAGGTGGAAAAATCATCATTGGTTAAAGTGAAGGTATAATTTGCAGAACCAGCTGGTGCAGTTTCTGTTGAGTAGGTATGGGTAGCACCAACCAAATGAGATGTCAAATCAAGTTTGTACTCATTGTAGGTGTAAGAGTTGACGAAATCTAAATGTTCTTCGTCAGTTAAATTGACCGCTATCCAAGATATTCGAGCAACATCACTTTTCTCTAAAAGGAGTGCTTCAGTTGAGTTGATGAGAGGACCAGCCTCCGGTGCTAAAAGCGGCAGAAAAATTAGTTTAATTTACGTAAAACCCTCAAACTGACAGCTACCTTAAGGGGATTAATTTTCGCGAAAATAAATCCTGGCGAAATTAATCCCATTAAGGTATTTCAGCTCCTTGATAAGTTTTTTGTACACTGGTATCTGCAATCAATTGTTGCAATTATAGGGGGTCTAACTGAAGGATAAGATGGGAATAAACAGCCACAAAAATCGAACCAAAGGAAAAGAAAAAAAAGAATACTTACTTCCTTCACCCGTTCTGTTTCTCAGTTCAAAAGTTTGTCCATAACCAATTTCATTTATGGTGCCCACGATCACACTGTACAATGTGAAAGGCTCCAAGCCAGAGATAGTATGGGAAAGTCCATTGCCAGTCATCAACTGTACGGTCGCGTCTGCTGTCGTGATTGGTTGTGCTCCTAAAACAATGTATGAACCGTCCCTCATGTCGTATGTCAAATCTTCATAATCGATGACTTTCTTGTAAGCGACGGAATAACCAATCTGATCACCACCCCAGTGTTCAAAATCATAATGTTCCCATTGAACTTCCAGCTGGTCTTCAAAAGTATCCACAGCTTTTAAACTGGTCACAACAGGTGGCACCAAGTTCACTAGAAGAAAATGAGTTTGAATTTTAGTATCCTTTTGCTTGATTGATAGAGAAATATAGATGATAGCATCAGAAGGAGCCACCGACGCAAAAACACAAAATAGCTGTTCCGATTTGCCAGCTAGGAGAATTTTTCAAAAATAAGAACAGCTCGAAATTTCCAGCTGGAAAAGTATATTTTGGTCAGGAACAGCTTAGCGATTATGAAAAAAAACTATTTTTGTCCCGGAACAGCTAAAAAATTACAGGCCCAAATAACTTCAAATTACAGCTGTTCCGAATTGCCAGCTGATATTGCGTAATATTACAGAAACAGCTCGATATTTTCAGCTGATATTGCGCAATAACTCAAGATATTTCCTACTGATTGCGCAACTTTAAAAATGAGATAGACCATGTATCACAGGAACAGCTCTGATTTTACAGTTTCGCAGTAAATTTCTAGCTGGCGGACTACAAGAACAGCCGTCGAAAATCTACCAGCTGGGGCAAATAAATATATTTTTAGAATTTTACCAGGAACAGCTAAGTTTTTCCAGAGACTAATTTTTCAAAATTTCCAGGAAATTTTCCGGTATTTCCAGCTCAGATAGGCCTCCGGAACAGCTATTTGAAAAAAAGGTTCTCGGTGGCTGCTTTCGTAGCATGTCTTACTGCCTCTCCTATGAAGTTCATCAAAACTTGAAACAAGTATAAAAAAGATCAACTGAAAAGATACCTTGTTTTTTTGTAAGAAATGTGATTTCCTGTGGCGCACCATGCCCACCGTCATGCATTACTGGATATACCTTCAAAGACACCTTACGGTAGGGTGGTGCCATGAAGGTTATTTCACTCGTCCCCATTCTTTTATGTTTGATCGTGATGTTTGATGAACCGAAGACAGTCATAACCATGGTGTAACCTTGAAGAAATCTTTTCTGGTATTCAGAAAGTGAACCACTGAGTCTCATTAGTGTTTGGAAAGGATCAACTTGATAGTCTTCGATTGTTGCAGTAAATGCTTGGTGAAAGGAAAAATTAAGATTATTTTTAGGGGCCTTACTGGCCTTATTTAGAATGTCGATTTTTCTTAACCAGTCACCCTGGACATCCGTGCTGAAAGATTCAAATCCTCCTAGATATTCTTATATATCAATATCAGAATTAGAAATCACCGGCTATTAACCTGAGTTTGCCTGATTTCTTGTCTGGCATTTGAATTGTACAACAAGGTGATTGTTAATCCAATACAAAAAAAGGTTCTACCTGAATTTTGTTCGTCTAACAGTTCAAAATAGTAGGTGCGTCCATAGTTGACGAAATAATCGGTAGATTCGAGTAAAAGACGATCAACATAACCAAGGTGGTCATATTGTAAAGCAAGTTCGATGTCATGGTATATTGTTTTTCCGAACGAGTTTTGTTTCACTGTGTTACGTCTACAAAAGACAATACAGAAAGTCAGTAGACATCACTTTGACATAATTATGCGTAGTAAATATTCTAGAGATCCTACAGCATCCCTATAGCATTCACGAACGTCAGCTTGACGTCCAAACAACGTCTTTCAAACTGACGTCTCACGCTTACAGCATTGTGTCGTGACTTTGAAATAAAATGGATTGCTTAATACTTACTTCATATTTTTGAAGGTAATCTTTTTGATATTTGATTTGCTGTACAACATTAAACCGTCATCTCTCGCTTTCTCGTGAAGATCACGGAGCTGTAAATAAAGCATTATGGTTCTCGATGTTTACATTTGAATCCAGAATCTAATTTAAAATATGATTACGGCATTCACCGTTCTTTAACTTTCTTACATAAGCCCACCTATCGTTTCTGGGAAGCAAATTATCTTAACTATCAAAACTATTTCTCCACATTTCATCATTTTCGTCATTCATTTTCATCATTTATCTGAAGCATTATGTGTTTGGATGGGACGCTTGCTTTAAACATTTAGGGTTCATACTCAACATTTAGGATTCATACTCAACATTTAGGTGTTCCAATCGGTAATAGTGGAAGCTGATTGTTAGAGAAAGATGTCATCCCATTGCGTTTCAGTTTTAAGCAATAAAAATAACTATTTTATAGATTAGAAAACCTGCTTTTTTACGCGATTGTAAACTCTTCAATTGTCCCAAAGATTGACACGTAAGCATTACCGTTTTATATAATGAAAAGAATATTACTCAAACAATTTTAATATATTGGAGGCCATTGTATTACAGTACAGCATTGGGAAAGACCGAAGTTCTTACACATAAAACAACACTTACTGTCGAATTGATCAAATCCCGTAATCGTGTATATGTTAGTGATTCTGGAATCTCTTGAGTAAACAACTCGCCTTTAATGATATCACTGAATTCACCAGTGACACGAAGTCCAATAGTGGCTGCTTTGTTGTGCCTGTTCATGTCAGTTGCTAAAAAAGATGTAATAGAGTTAGGGCATTAGGTAGCAATAATAATTATTGTCCCATATCCATAAATCATAACCAAAGAAGCTGCTGTCTTTATTATTAACGACCAACGATCATTTTAGTTGGTAGCGTTAAATAAGCTTCATTTGAATTACAAACGTCACACGCATTATATGTCTGAACTTTTCCGTATTGCGGTAAATAAGGTGGCTACGCAATTTCATGTAACCAAAACATGTACTTACAATCACCAGTAAGTGAGCGGTAAAACGTAATGACATCCTCCATTCTCTCCACAGGAACAATCGATATTTCATCCACACAAATCTGCGTTGGAACTCCACCCGCTTCCATCCTTACCTCTGGTGAACGTGTCTCTGGTACAGTACAATTTCCTGTCTTTTCAGTAACCTCTTCTCCATTAAGGAACAGGTTAAAATGTGTTTGATTGACGTGCAAAGAAACGTAAGTCCATGCTTTGATAGGTGCAGAGAAGGTCAGTTCACAAATGTCTTCAGATTGCCAATTTAAAGTTGCCTCAGGTTCACCGTTCGACTTATAAGTGTTAAACCAAATAAATTCACCAAATTTTAAGACTTGAAACCTACTGTCGTACACAGTATGTGGTTTAAAAAGCACCCAGAAATTCAACGCGTATCCATGGGGACAACCAGTAAAATCAGCTACACAATCATGAGTGAAGGTCCCAATACCTTGGAGTTGGGTGTCGCTGGTGATACATTGAGCACTGTTTACACTACTAAGTGTCGTTTCTATGCCGGATGGTGAATCAGATGAAAAAGAACCTTTGATGCTTTCCAAGTTTTCATCCATTGGCATATAAAGTAGCGCATCTTCGAATGCTGCAAAATCTGAAGGAAATATAGAAAGGTTATGAATAGCGTGTTACGTCGCATGCATTCTTAAATGAGTCCTTTACCACTGGGAGAATTATAATATAACAAGGCAAGGAATTAAACGAACTGCAAGTTACATATCTTTTTACAATTATCGACATCAGCTGTAAAAAGTAAATGCGGAACATTACAAAATGACTGATAATTGAGAAGGGAGAATTTTGTACTCTTCGCATGTACGAACTTGATGTTGCTCACAATTATATCCGGCTTCAATCCATCCCAAATTGTAATAAACATAAAAACTTGAAGTGAGAAAAATATTGAGTTCTTACCATTAGTACATGTAGACGATTTGGTCACGTGATCACCTGGACAAAGACAGTCCTTATACGGAAACACGTGAACTCCACCATTTTCACAATCAATATTATTGTAGAAAGCTGGATCTGAAAGACAAAAGACAGATTAATTAACAGATTAGCCAACCAGTTTCTTCTGCCACTATCAGAACAAATTTGCACCCAAAACTTATCAACAGCGTTTTATAGCGAGGTTAAGCAAAGAGGGTATTATGATGTTAAACACGTGAAAAAAAGTTTATGCACAGGCCGTTCACATCATAACCCTTCTGGCGTCCTTGACATGTATGCTGTTTGAGCGATGATATTTAGTTGTGTGTTGTTTTGAGGTTCAAACGGTTAGGATATTTGAAAAGAGCGATAAATTTCCATTCGGAAAAATATAGGTTTCAAAGGATTAGGAACAAGTGCCCG
>JAUJPO010055459.1:0-28751 GCA_032270745.1 Tiaropsis multicirrata
TTCTCGGAAGTGATATCCGAGTCCGATTCGCATCCCCTATATCAAAAGTAATCAGAGGGGATGCAGGCAGCCTATTATTATTCGTTATGTTATTCCATGTTTTATCATAGTCATACCAAAAAAATTTAAATTCTACCTTTTTAAAGAAATTTGATGCCTTTGCGCTTTTAACACTTCCGCTACCATTAATAAATAAAAGGTATCTTTCTTTCAAAGGCTTGAAAAAAGTAAAATCATGAAGTTTTTGCGACAGATTTGGCCGCGCTTTTTTACCTTTTTAAACATGCGGTTACCTGACAGTGTGTGTCTCCACACACTGAGCTAGTCGTATGATATCAATCATCATCCTGACTGACTCATTTTAAAACCCCTTTGTACATACCACAATTCATAGGTCGTGTCATACGGAAAAAAATAATGCGACGGAGCGTGAAGCCCTGTCTTTTAACGTTAAAAGGATTATTATACTCAATGATCTTCATCGTAGATGACAAGACTTTTAAGTTATCACGTAATAGTTTTTTTGATAAAAATGTATGATAATGATGATTCTTTAGATTGACTTTGATTTGACCTTTTTGTAGTTCCTGCTTTCAAATCAGACATTCGTTTGTATCGAATTGTTATTTTTTTCATGTTAATAGTTGGCTTGACGTGCTTCTCTGTTTTTTGTTGCTGTTTGACTGTTGTACTATAAAGCAAAAGTTAGAGCTGTTTGTACTGTACTGTGATGGGAGTTTTTGTTTTTTGGAGTTGGTCTTGTCTGTACACAACAGTCCCAATTTCTACGGAAAATTCAAACGTTCATTCCCGTAGAAGGTCTGTTCTCATTCGCAATTTCTGGTTTGAGAAACTAAGCGTTTTGCAGAGGCGGCTACAGAAGGTACTTTGAAATTTTGACGGAGGGTATTTCTTTTGTTCACATCCCTTATATGGAAACCCAAGACTCTCCGTCGAAATTCCCGAGTACATTCTGTTTATCCAACTCTGTTTTTTTGTTGTTTAACACCTAGACATACTATATAAAACAAAAGTTAAAGATATATGATTTGTACTTTAAATTGAACTGTAATGGGTGATGCGATGAGTGAGACAATGAGTTGGGATGAAGATTTGGTTTTTGGTCAGATCTTTTCTGTGTTCAGATGTTCTGATGTCTAATCCAGTTAATTTGTAATGTGCTCTGCTACTGTGATAGGAGTTTTAGTTTTGTTGGGAGTTGGTCAGACACATACTATCTTTATACAACAAAGAACGACTTTTGATTAAATTTTGTAATGTCAGATTTTTTGCTAACAAGAAATTTTAAAATTTTAGTTTTAATTTGCATGACATCCATTCTTTTACTGTATGTGGAAACAGGCCAACGGAGGGTACGGCACTGATTTTAGTCGACTGCAACCATACATAGTGACTCATTATTTCAGCTTTTATTTTTTAAATTGTATCTGATAATGAAAATATTAATATTGTTTTTCCATATAATCACCTCAGGAAAAATCAAACTGCAAACCAATCTTTGATTTCCTGATTATTACAGTACACGTTTTTTATAAGAACAAAGTATATAAGAACATAAGGCTTCGAGATCAAAAAATATGAATGTGTTAAGAACATTTGGTTTGGAACACCCCTGTCTCAGTGACCCGGTGGGAATTATTTTGCCAGTGGGGATAAATAAAGAGACAAAAAACCCAACGGGGTTATCAAAAATGGTTATTTTTCCACTGGGGATGCGAAGATCTATTGTTCTTTGTTCTAAATATTGGTGGGGATGAGACATTTATGTCGATCAAAATTTAATGAGGATATCAAAATTTTTACGTTTTTCAATGGGGATGGGCCTTTTTCCAGTGGGGACAAATTTCAATGCTATTTTTTCACCGGGGACGATTATTTGGGCCTGTATTTCCAGTGGGTAGGGGGTCCCACCGGGTCTGTGAAACAGGGGTGTTTTGGAGGGGCTTTAGAGAATCAAGAGTAGATAAATAAAAAAAAAAATTCATTTTTGATTATGTACACATGAATTAAAAGACATTTTAAGAACATTTTAAGGCTTGAAACCAAAAAAGCTAAGAACATTTGAAGGCTTCTTCGAATTTTAATGTTCTTATGAAAAAACGTGTATGATATTGGCTGTTTTTTATTTTTGTTTTTCAATTTAATTTCGTTTTTTTTGTGTGTTGATGGTATGATTGTTTTCGTGTTGTACTTTGGTACAAAAAGTCTCTAAAATCCCTTGAATTTTTATCTCGGTGCTTCGTTCTCCAAACTCGTTTAAGCGTCTTTACTACAAACAACTTGAGTGGTCTCAAATTGGCAGCTCCATACCCTCTATGTGATGATTTTGTACAGTTGATAGTTTTTGTTTAGTTTCTGATGTGAATAAAAGATCTCATCATGGCCTACCTCCAATTGCTCCAATGGATACTGGAGTACTCATTAGTTTGATGAGAGTTTTGTTCTCGGTTATATGTTCCTTATAAAAAGTCTCTGAGTACTCATACCCTCTGCATCCGACACTGTAATCTACTTGTTTTAATTCAAATCGTGTCACTTCTTTTTCTACCATACATAAATACAGCTTTAAAAAAATTCTCCACCTTTCTCTATAATTATTATTTGAAAAGCTTTTCTGTCCTCTAAATCTCAATATTCTACGCCCCCGCCAGTCATCAACCAACCGCCCATATCATATCAAATTCAAGAGTGTTGTTTATTTAGTTAAACAACCGACCGGGACTTTTCTCTCTCAACTTCCCTCCTGTGTGCTGTTTTCACTGGTCATCATTCTTGTTTTGAAACCTGTTTGTTTTCTCATATCATATTGCTTTATTTTTGTTTCCTTTTTACTTTCTACTTTTTTTTTTACTTTCTTTCTCATATGTTATTATTATCTTTCTAATTTTTTGTTGTAAAAACTTTCTCTACGCGTTTCGATTGACGGATTGAGCTGGATTGACGGATTTTTTATTGGTTAGTGAAGATTTCAGAGACTTTCTATGGTCAGCTATAATATTCAGTCCATTCAGTTGATCATGTTTGTACCTAATTTCCTCCATGATATATTCCAGGAATTCGGTTTGTAAATTCCTTAATTTTCTTTTTGTTGGCTATAATAAAATTAAATTTCGAAGACTTGTTATACGGGGAAGCTATGTATTCAGTTGGTCATTTTTGTACCTTAACTTCCTCCAGATATATTCCAAGAAGTCGGTTTGTAAATTCCATAATTTTTGCCATCTATTCATATCGGATTGTGACTATTTTGTTTCCAACTCCCTACTAGAAAAAGTTTTCATACTATCTTCTGCAAAAGGAAGTTTCTGAACTTCGTGTTGACTACGTAGTTATGTAATCTATGTATATTGAAAAGTAGGGGCAAGAGACTTTTATAAACGGATTTCTGTTACCATACCATTTCCCTAAATATAGTATTAAAAATGATCATTGTAAAGCAAGTGGAATGCCATCCCATCCGTCAGTTTAATTACAATCTCTGTAATTCAAGTTCCACATTTTTTTTCCTATTGAAACAAGTACTTTCTTCCGGCATTAATTTCCTGCTCCAGTAATAGCAAAACCACGTCAACTTTTTATTTTTTTATTACTTTGAATTGAGATCTTGTGGCACATTTTTCGTAGAGAAACTCTTTGCATGAAATAAGAATTTCCCAGTAGGCACGGGATGTTGTTTTAACGTCCAAAAAACGTTGTTTCAACGTCAGAACGTTATTTGGACGTTATGTGTCTGCTCGGTTTGGACAGGTTCGTTCTCTTCAAGTAACTTGGGATATTTGTGTAGTCACTTGATAAAGGAAGAACTTTCTCCGTAACGCGTAAAAAAAACATAAAATTCAAAAGGAAAAATATATTAATATACAGACACAAAAATATCGAGTAAAGTTCGTCGAATTTTCAGGTTTCAGAATGTTCTTCTTTCTTACCCAGTACGGCAGTACGGCACGGCACGTTCTTTTAACGTCCAAACAACGTTGTTTCAACGTCAGCACGTGTTATTTGGACGTTGAAACAATAATGGAATAACGTTGTGTGGCTGTCTGCGTAGTAGTTAATCATGAGGTTTATTAGTCATTTAATCTGTTCTCCAGACTAAACTCGTAAACCACAAAACCCTATAAACTTCAAGATTTTGTGATCTTTATTAAATCTTTTCAAACATTATTTGAGGATTCAACCCAGACACTTTTTTATCATGTTTTAAAGGTTAAAGGATGTTCATTAATCTGTCCATGAGACTCTGGTTTAGACGTTTTTATCCCAGCAGGTACTCAACGTTATTCTAATTGTTTCAACGGCCAAAAAACGTTCTGACGTTGAAACAACATTGTTTGGACGTTAAAACAACGTTCCCGGTCTTCTGGGGTTCAATTACTTGTTATTATACTGACATTGAAGATTCAAACATTTATGGTATACTGACATTCATTATTATCAGATTTTGTCAGTGTTTGCCCAAAGGATTTTGGTAACTTTTTGATCGGCGTATTTGAGGTTTTAAAATCTTAGTTTTGAAGGACTTAAACTAATTTGTCAACCATTTTATACTATTTTTTCATGTTTTATAAAGTGTGATTCAGTATAATTTTTGATGTCAGATTTCGTTTAGCAGAGGCTGGTAAAAGGCCATCTCTGTGTTGTTGAGAAGAGGACATTCTTTCTTTTCATAGATAAACTTTGGAGTCGTCAGCTAAAATCGAGTTCAGCATTTTTATTCCCTTGTTGCAGCTGGAAAAAAATGTTCTTTTCTATTGCTATCGGTCATCTAAGTGGGAATGACTGTGTTGGATAGAATGCTTTCAACGTTTTCTCACTATAATTCAGCTTCCTATTTTTGAGGCCACGTCGTTTTTTAGCACAAAAGTTTCTAAAGATCGCTTGGATGGATAAAAGAGACAAATTTCTGTCGTGATGCTTCGTTCTCCAAACTCGTTTAAGAGACTTTACTACGGAAAACTTAAGTGGTTGCTAGGTCCACAATCTTGTTTCTCCACGTTTTTGCTGCATAAGGAGGAATGATCACTTTCACAAAAAATTCTCTCTATTTTTTTATAGTTGTTTTATTTTTGGCATATTATGTCATTTTGTGAGGAGCACGTTATAACTAATGCATAAGAAGCAATAATTCTGCAATATATATACCATAAGTGGTATCATTTCAACAACTGAGAGATGCTTGATGATTACAATGCCTTTACTTCTTTTTATAAGAACTTTTTTTAGAAAATAAAAGCAACATTGACTCGGAGTTCTCCATAGTTAAGTCTCTTAAACGAGTTTGGAGAACGAAGCATCACGACAGAAATGACTCGGAGTTCTCCATAGTAAAGTCTCTTAAACGCGTTTGGAGAACGAAGCATTGAGATAAAAAAAATTCAAGGGATTTTTGTATTAAATAAAGACGTGGTGCCAAATTAGAAGCTTATTTATACCCAGCAGACACACAATGTTATTTCAACGTTGTTTCAACGTCCAAATAAGGTTCTATCGTTGAAACAACGTTGTCTGGACTGGGTATTTGCTGGGTATGCTGTGTAATCTTAATACTTCTCTTACTTGGCTGTGCCATTCCTTTTGATCTTGCTTTTGGTCCTTAAATTTTTTGTTTGAGATTGTTCTTTTATATTGTCCTTATAAAAATAAAGAACATTTTTGACGATGCTTTTATAAAGGAGAAAACAGAGTGTACATTATTATCTAGTGTAATGACGTCGATGTGGACCATTAAAATAATATTGGAGGGAAGGTAATGGTAATCAAGAAGGGTCATTAAGAAATACCATAAACTGTTCTCTTGTTATCTCTTTTTCACGCAAGATTGCTGGTGATGATATGATATGATGTGAAATTATTGCTAGTGAAACGTTTCTCATTTCTCATGAATCCATTTTTTTTTTTGGCCTTGTGTCACCTTGATGATTTTTTGTGGGATAATCAGTTTACAGTACCCAGCAGACACACAGCGTTCCTTGCCTGCTGGGTACTAGTCTGTATAGCTGTATATTGATTATGGCGGCATAACGAGAGGGTTGCGAATTTATTTGAAACGTTTTCGTTTTTTATTTCTTGCTTGCGTGAATTTCCAATCAATTCTGAAATAGATAATCGATACAAGGTTGGTATTGTTTTATGGTTTTACGTTTTACTAAGGGTTGATTTCAACAATGCTTCTGATAGGAATTATTTGTATGAAAAGACGAACTTTGTGAACGAAATTTGATTAATCCTCAATCGTTTAAATACTAATTTATTGAAATTAAAGCATGTTAACTTTAGCAGTAACAATCAGGAAAATTTATCCAAGCTCTTTTCGCCATTTTGGCATTCTTTTCATCCAAACGCCAAAATAAGCACTACTTTCGTCTTATATGGGAGAAACATTGTCTTGAAGAGCAAAAGTTGCTTGTTTTGATCTACTTTCGAGTGGGTTTATTATACCTCTCTTGGCATCAAAAATGATAATACTTGTTGAATTACTTTAAAGAATGCACGAAAGAACACGATGGGTGTCATATAAACATTTTAAACTTGATAGTGCAGCAACAAGATCGTTTTTCTCGTTTATTAGTTTTTTGACTCACTCTGAATCTGGATATCGGTATCGGGTATCGGGTTTCTTCACCTTGTTGTTCTTCATGTTCATGCCACTGTAAGTTTTTTATTAAGGGTTTGCTATAGATTGTTTCTGTGTCTTCGCATTTTGGATTTCATTTCAAATGTTGTCTCCTTGATGTTTAGGATATATATGTTCGTTTAGTTATTAAGGCAAAATAATAAATTTCAGATTGATTTTGAAAGATATATATTAATTATGTGTAAAGAGAAGGAGAGATACAAGCTTCAACGGATTGTTTAATTTACTTTGGATCTTTTAAATCTACTAAGAATAAACAACACAGCTAAAATAAAAAAATGACAAATTTATAAACATCACCATCAAGAGAAAAATGCAACAAGACCAACAATAGCCAAGAAAATCAAAATTGTTAGATTTGATACAAATAAACTTGACACCGCCACCATCATGACGATGGCAGTATTGCAGCCATCACCGCCACAGACCACCAACACCGCCAATAATAAACACATTTTCATCAATGAAGAAATTGATCGAATGTACCGCAAATCTTTCCTGGAATATGCTAAAAACCCGACTGGACATTGTGGTACGATGAAAGACAAAGTATGCAAGCAGATTAAGAGATTATGGATTTTTTTGGGTGCTGTGATTCTGACCTTAGACCGTGCACGGGAGGCAGGCATCTGTTTGACTTATTACATTAACGATGGTTGTGTTTTAAGTTGACTATAAGTTATACTCAGTTGCTCGAATTACAGAAAGGGTTTTGAATATACTTGTAGTTAATGTAGCTTAAAAGGTTGAGGACTATCAAAGAGAAAAGGTTCGAAATTTCGATTGAAAATAGATTTAGATACCAGTATCCTTTTAATATAGCAAAGGGAGGCAGAATTATATTTTAAACAGACACACGTAATCTTGCAAAATGACCCAGCTGTATTACATCAAAATTTCAGAATGTTATATATCACTTTAAAAAAAGAAGCAGATTTATACCGAAATTGATGCATTTAAAATCCCTTTCAAGACAGTAGAGTTTATAAATAGATCGATCTCTCCCCCTCTTAAAGTGTACTGTTACTCTGATGTGTTATTCAATAATTGTCAATTTTTCAGTTTTTATTTTAATTTCTGTAATCTGGAACAAAAGGTCTGTAGAATTTTAGAAATTCAATCCTTACTTTATAAAGTTGATGTAAATAAGGTCAGTTTTTGCTACCATTAGTACTTTAAAGAGCATTGGGTCAGATTTATCAGATTTATTTTCGGTGATTTCCTACTAATTTCGAAAAGTGTATACAACCTTTTGTTCAAGGTAGTTGAACAGAGGGCAGTTTAAAAATTATCATCGCCATCGTTAGTGCACTCGAACTCATAGTGTGCTAGTTGAAGTGTTGAGTCTTCTCGTTGCAATTAGATACATAGTCCAAAAGTGCAGTCAGAGGCTCTATGAGGCAGACCTTGAAATTCAACTTTTTCATTTTCGACGTCAAAAGAAAAATCTTTTGTTCACTTCTTATACTAGTATATACTTTTTGATAAACTTTCCATTTTTTAAGGAATACAAAAGGTATCAACTTGAAATTTGGCACGTATGTTGCAAATATATTAGGGAAACAGCATCTAAAATTTTGTTGCGATTAGATAAGTAAATTTCGAGTTACGTCAAAAATGCTAGGGGTGCCTTTTTTTATGAATCACCCTGTATATCCCAGTAGACACGAAACGCCTTTCAGAATTGTCACTTCTGTTTATTATTTTTCAGATTACGTTATGTCCAGTAGAGAAAGACGAAATCAATTGCTTTGATCCAACACAATCGCTTACTGTAAGTTCAGATAATGTTTCTTTCATTCCATTTTGTTTTGGTTTTAGTCAGAGGCGGATACAGAAGGTACTCAAATTCTTTGACAAAAAGCGTTGACTTCCATATCAGGAACAAGGACTAAAAAATAACACTGTCCGTCAAAATTTCGGAGTACCTTCTGTATCAAAATTGCGCGTTTATGTGAAAATTGCAATTTGACCAACGTCAAACTTGAGATATGATATTATGTTGTACCATTCCTTGACGTGATTTCTTTCATCATCATTTTATTGAGTCACATTTGTTGAGAAAGAATTGGATTTCATAATGATCCATCAATCCTTTCTATCTTTGCATTGCGGTCCTTGCTAATTTGGTTTTTAATAGTACATGCATATTTTTATGAAGTTATTTCTCAAGTGTTTATTTTCGCAATGAGAAATAAATCCGTGGATGGATATCGGTGCTGAAAAATTCGAACCCCCCTGGATATCATATATGCATATCCTCAACAGTGGGGGTACGGATTTTTTCTGGAAACGTCCAATCAGTATTATGGCAAGGAATATCAGTTATTTTATTGAATGAAATATAATTGGTTTTATATTTTGATTTATAAAAGGATTGACAAAAAGCTTTTAATGTTTTCTGCAAGTTTTTTCTAAAATAATTGGAAATCCTGACCTGACATTTTCAGTAAATTTCGACCGTGGCTTGGTTGTGCTTAACTTTAATCCAAGTTTTCTCAAATTTCCCACCCCGCTCAATCCTTAAAATATATGCCTTAAATGATTCCCTTGGTCTAAGTTTTTATTAAAAAAGTTCCCAAATTGTGAGTTATTCATAGGCATATTCCTTATAAAATTGAGTAGTAATTGTCCTAATAAAACTACCACGAAACCTTCCCACTTTGGTGTAGAAACTGCAAACAATTTTAACTCAAAGCTAAAGATTCGGCGCATTTTAAAAACGTTTTTTATAAATATGGTGAATCACTTTCACTGGAATAATTATTATTTTTTAAACAATGGTTTTCTTATGAAATAATAATTATTTATTTCAGTGAAAGTGAGTCACCATATTCGGAAAACGTTTTTAAAGGCACCGAAACCATTCCCATCTTTAAATTTGACTGAAAATTGTTTTTGACGTAAGTGTCTCCGCAGATTAGGGTTTTAGATCAGATTATGGTGTTGTTTTGAAGAGACCAAAACATCGTCACTCTACCTGTTTAGGAAAATGACAGCTTAGCTCCAAAAGTCATATTTACAGCAATTAAATTTATTTTAGGTATTATTACAAATTACATTAATTAAACACATTACCGCACGATGCCGCTTCGTCTTCGTCATCAAATTTACCTATCTTTTCGGGTCTGGGTCGCGACCCATTTTGCCCCGTTTAACCCCGCCTAAACTAAAAGTTTCGAAAACTGGGTAACTGTGGTATGTACGCGCGTATGAAATGAAAAGGAATTTTGAAAACTTGATGTCATTGCAAAGGGTGATGACACGAATGATTTAATGGGGAATACAACTCAGAGTCGGATACAGGAAGAATAATTAGTTTCCATATAAGGAAATATGATAATTAGTACATACTCTCCTCCATTGGTTATAGTCTACATCTGTATCCGAGCCTACATCTCGTTTTTTTTTCAAAGGAGAGACATACAGACATACGATTAACCAATGTAACCATTAACGTTAGATGTATCTTTGTATCAAATAGAGAATAAAAACATAAAATTTGAGACCAACTCTAAGCTAACTGGCTCACAAGATCCACCTGTCCGACATGTTGTTTTTAAAAAAAGTTATTAATTTTTTTGATAAAAATGTGGGTGAGAAAAAAGTGGTGTAAAACCTTTTTCTGATGATCGTGATCCAATTTATCAAAAATTTATGTTTTATGTCTACAAAAAGATCAAGTCAAAATCTGTTACATTTATATCAATCATAAAATATGTTCGATCGTTTCTAAATAAGCATGTGAAAGATAAAACCGAAAGATTTTGTGATTTGTGTGAACATTCGTAATGGAATGGAAAGACGCCTTTTCCTACTTTGTTATACTTATACCAGGCCCCTATTTTTCAAATTTTGACGTTCTTTCTGGCACATCCGGTATAGCTATAATCATGATATTATGACATCTACAACGTAATCTTTTTTATACGGAAACATCCCGGGTGTTTGCCACTGGTTTTTCAAACATCCGTTTTTTTAGAGATGTTTTCGTAGAAGTAAAGATTACGTAATGAATATCACGAATGGAGACTGAGATTGGATACCGATTATTGTTTGCCGGTCACATTACCTTTCCAGCAGGCGTGGAACGTTTTTTATTTAATATCCAAACAACGCTGGAATAACGTTTATGTACCTGCTGGGTTTTGGATGGTAGATAGAAAACTATTTCTTTTTTCCCGTAGTTAAAAATTGGTTGCATGCAGCTCAGTATTTCCTGATTTAATTTTTATTTGAGAACTTTCTTTACACAGGTTGAAGTTTCAAGCAAAGATAAATCGTGGGTGTTGAAACGTTCGCAAGAAGATTTTATTGGTCTCGATCGTCAAATACACAGGTTGGTCATCGATTTCTTCATCATATATTTTTTTAACCAGTAAAATAAAAAGTCATTTTTAAAAGTTAGGTCATTTGCATCATCACTTGCCTGCATTACTATGGTGATTATTTCTCAAGGAATTCCGATCAAATTTAAACCTTTTGAAATAAATGTCACAAAAGTACATATATATGGGAATTGACTACCTTGGAAACATCTTAAACAAGAGGCAAGTGAAAGTAGCGTAGCGTAGTTTATAACCAGTATTTTTGGTCATCTGTTTGTTGCGGATTGATTTTGCTAGACAATCCTTCATAGTAGATCATAATTATCATGATGTACAGCGTCGGTCAAAAGGTTGTAGATTTTTTAAAGTAGTAGAGAATCACCTAAAACACATTATGATTGCCCTCTTAACCCCAATCAGTGCTTTTGAAAGTAGTCTGTTGGCATATTAGGTAACATTAGGTGACCTTATTTGCAACCTTGAAACAAGGAGCAAATTTAACTCGATTTAATGTGCGGCTAAAATTGGACCTTCAAATTCAGACCCTTACAGTGAATTGCAAAATTTGCCGAAAAGCTGGCCCTTACAGTGCATTTTTCGACCATTTCCCCCCGGTTTTAGCAAAGAATTTCATTTTTTTTTTCTCAAACTTCCTACCCTTACAGTGCACCTGGATTTTGTCAAGACTTTGAAAAACCTACCCTTAAGGGCCGCACATACCGTAGGTCGGACCATATGAGTACCCCCCCCCCCACCTCCCGGGTGTTAGATGTACTGTTGCAATGCAAGAACCTTCTTACATTCCTACCTTTGCATTCTTACATAATTTATTTGCATCCACAAAATCTTAAATTTTATAGGGTGATTAATCTTGTGTTAGAATGTTAATCTGATTACAGGGGGAAACACGTTTTTATTTATTAGCACACTGGTAATTTATAACCAAAGGAAGGCTGCTATTAACTTGGCTGAAATTAAGCCTAAAAATATTCTTAATATATTCATAGTTTGCTGGAAAAAAGAATATTTTTCATAGAGGTTTTCAATATCTTCTTAAAGAGGGTTAAATTGTTCTTTTTATACATCTTATCATTTTGTTCTCATATAAAAAAAACGTTTGTCTTCAAAAAAAGGCCATCTATCAAAAGTTGCAACAGACGCACGTGGATCTTCTAGTATAACCACTCAAGAGATGATCGATAGATTGTTGTTGATTTGATATTTATCTCTATCTGAAAAAATCATGTTTCGCCATCCATAATAATCTGAATTCCATACATTTTCCAATGTGTCATTCTCATTTCGTTTTTGAAAATTTTCCAGATTTTTTGAATCAATCTTATGTTTTGTTTCATAATATAATGATGGTTTATATATAAATCTGTACGAGATTTTTTGTGCATTAATGTGATTTTTTTATTTTTTGTGATTTCTTTTTTTATTTTTTACTTAAGTTTTATCTGCGATTGGGAGCCTAAGCGCCGCGAAGTTCATGATATCCATTACGTCATTTTTCATACGGAAACATCTCATAAATCCGGGTGTTTTGCCACCAGTTTTGAATAATTGAACAATGAAACTAGTGGCAAAACATCTGACGTTTTGGAATATTTCCGTATAAAAGATTACGTAATGGATTTCATGAATATGACCGTGGTCTCCAGACTACCACGCATTACTCATCCTGTTATATTTAGAGGTTTTAGAAGAGGGTTTTTCTTTGGAGTTCTCATGATAAAAGAGAGTGCCCGCCAATCGTTCTTCTATAGAGAAAAGGTTTCTTTCAAAGATTGGAATATAATAGAAAAGTCTAGGTAGGGACCTCCTGAAAGTCTGAGAAATTCATTTTTTTCTTAGGAAATCACAAAACTTTATAGTAGTCTGGTATTTTCTCTTAGTTTTGCGGATATTTTTTCTTAAAAAGTGATTTCATAAAGACATTTGGGTATGGATTTTTTGAATAGACTTTTAACTACTGGAGATCGTATATATAGTACGCCTTACGTTTTGAATTCAGTGTTTAATTTGTATTTTTCATTTTTATTCTTACAAAGATAAATTTTTGAAGTAAAAAAAGAGGAAGGTGTAAAACCATCTTCAATGTGACGTCATCATTAAAATTCACTTGAATATTCAACGACGATAGCCCCCCCTCTTTTATTTCGTTATTTTCTCTCCTTATATTCATTCAATATTATATTTTATTTGCAATATAAATAAAACTTTTCATATAATTCGCGTTTTTCGAGATTATATCAGTCGTTTTTTTAAGATTTTTAAAAATAAGAACAGCAAATCGGTCAAATTGAGTTCAATCTACATTGAGATTCATGCTAAATGGTTTCTTTCGCGTTGTTTTTTATTTTTTTTTCAAGTGACTCTAATTCTAACCCTTTCATCTACTCCATTTAGACTTTCTGGTTCTCAAATTCTATTGTTTCAGTTCCATGTTCTTATAAAATTATGATTTTACATGTCGCCTTTCGGTTTTACATTTTTTCTTTTATATTCTTCAAATCTTCACATAAATTTTTTCTATTTTATTATTATTGTCAAAGTATTTAGACATTTTTTTTTTCGCGATGAGCAATAATTTTTTAGAGATCTCTAAGCTTTAAACAGGGGGTTCTTTTTGAGTAATTTTTCTTATTCTCCATTTTTGTTTTTTTGTTCTCCATTCTTCACGATAAATTATAAAATTTTGATCGTGAACGAACATGGCTTATGTTCATCTAATGTGTGAAATAATATTTCACCAGATTTCAATATTCGCTCTACTAGTGATATTGGCAACACTAACTATTTCTGTTTAAGTTTTATCATAACTTTCGTTTTGATGATTTTCTGATATCTGCTAATATAATATTTGTCAATCTTTTTACACAAAGTCGCTGATAATAAATTGTTTGTTTTTGAATTTTCAGTTTTTCAAAAACTGAACTGAAATTTTTTAATTCTTCAATTTTTCGTAACCATAATAATTGTCATAATATTGAAGTAGTATTGAAGGAAGTTCAAATTAAAAAGAAAAATTGGACAATTTTTGTCCTAATATAAAGTTAAGGGTCAACGTGAACAAAATATAGCCGTATAATACGTATACCGTTGAAACGGAAATAATTACATAGACTATAAAGTATTTAGATACGCATCAATCACTATCAATCAAGGTCTGTAGACTTTTAGTTAGAAATTTTGATCAAGGTTGATGTAAATAAGGTCCAGCTATTGCTACCATATGCCAACAGACCACTTTCAAAATTATTGATTGGCGTTAAAAAGAGGGCAGTTATACTGTGTTTTTGCTGATTTTTTTATTATTTATAAAAAGTCTAAAACCTTACGTCCTACATCGATGACGCTCCATCGTTATGAAACATAGTTTGGTATCTCTGGTTTGAATTTCACACACCATCTTATTTTCAACTCATTGAAATGCCATCTTATTCCTTTCATTATAGATGTTTATATGATCGAAGATACAGTAAACTTCCTGAGTTGAAAGATTTTGACGAAGCTGGAAGACTGGATGAGGTTTGTTAAATGCTTAAAATTTGTATTGTTCATGCTGTAGATTGGTTTTACTCAGTAGAACTTGGATACACTTGCCAATGGTTCTCTATGCACGGTGTAACATGAGCCATGTTTTAGCTGTTTTCAATAAATTCTCTTTGAGAAGTCTTCCTCAGAAGACTCAAACTTTTTTGGATTGGGAGCCCTTATGTTTATTTTTAAATGTTTTGTTCTTATAAATACAAAAAATTCTTATAAAGAGAAATGTATATATTCGGATTGTGCTTAGGGTGCTGATGGTTTTTTTTAACGAGAAAAAGGCTGTTATTTTGCTATAAATACTAAAAGGCACCAGTAAGGTTTTGTGAGCGGACAGCGTCCGATAATTGGATCCTCATCATGGGGCATAAAAAAAGACTGTCGGCTTGTTTTTATATCTAAATCAAGTTATGTTTAAATATCTCTCAAGTTTATTTTACACGTTTGAAGATTTTCTCTCTTTCATTCCGCCGACCTTTTTGTATATAGTAGTCAAGACAACACTGTAAATAAAAGTAGTGAATTTTGTTTGACTCATTTTGTTGAAATGGTTCAGACATTGATGGTACGCGATAGGCAGTTTACGTGTTATTTAAAGGTATCTTACCGATCACGGTTTTATGTTGCCAATCAGCCTCTTACAATCACCTTCAAAAGAGTTATGTGTAAAGGAACAAACGTTTTCTAAAGGGGTTACGTGGAACCTGGAATTTTCTTTTTAGACTCTTGCAACACTAACACAGCTTGTCATTGAGATCCTAATAAACGTTCTGTGCAATGGATCTCGAGATTGTAGGCGTTAAGCACTCGATCTGGACTAAAAAATTGCCATTCTCGTTCTTTATTCAAAGGCTAGGTTGGACTGTTTCCATGGAAGGAATGTCTAACATATGACACGTCATTGAGTTGATGACGTCAATGTTATCATAGTTGAGTTCTAATCGCACATTTTTGTAAATAGATAAAGCACTTTAAATAACATCTACTCGACATTTTTGTGGCTAGTTTTGAAAAACTTATAGCAGGAGGAGATTTTGTTTTGTTTCTTTGATATCATCGATTGATTCGATTGAAACTATAAAACAGAGGGTAAACGGGGCAATAAGAATATTGGTGGGGGTGTTCTGATATGAATGTTGGACTGGAACAGCCCTCTTATGAAGCTTAAAATACATCTTTCCTTATGACTACAGTTCAAATATTTAATCCCATGAAAAAACAGGTTGTGATGCCAAAAATTCCAAAAAAAATATTTACAAAACAAAAATACCGTTTTGTTTTTTCAATGACGTAATGTTTTTGATTTGCAACTAAAGAAAAAGAATTGAAAATATTATCGGTATTTTATCAGTATGAAACGCGCTCGTGATACGGTTTTAAAAATATTTTTGAACATATATCAAAGAGGACCTCCCCCAATAGGCACGAAACGTTGTTTTAACGTCCAAACAACGTTGTTTCAACGTAAGGACGTTATTTGGACGCCTGCTAGGCCCTTTTCACCGTTATGAAATTCTAAATCGGGTAACAGTATTGTGAGTGTGAAAGACAAGAGACTACGCCTATAAATACGGCTGTCGGTCTGAGAGTGCAAGATTAGACAAGATTAAATGATTGATTGTACAGTTCATTTGAGTTCGTTCTGATTTCGTACATTTTCTCTGGGTTTCAAAGGTAGTATATTGTTGTGTAAAAAGCAATATTCTTTTAATGAAACTTTTGAACTATTACAATGTTTAAAAAATCTTCTACGATTTCTCTTGACTCTTGGTTCAAAGATCCTACTAGCTAAAGATTTAGAAATTTGAATTTCATTCAGGTTCTGCACTAGCATTATATTTTCTCAACATCAACCAACTCCTAGCCTATACTAGATCTCCATATAATTTGATCTTAGTGTCCGAGATCGGCTGGTTCAGGCAAACCCAACACTGTGCTGTGTTTGTATAGCGTGATAGGTCGCGCACATTGTGGTTGCTTGGTTACAATAATCTGTCATGATACATCAGTGCGCAAAAAAATTCTTATATAAAAGCTTTGAGCAGTGACTAATACTAAAAACAACACATCGCATCATCATTTTTACAGTAGTTTTTCTTATATTTTTTATTGGTTTTTCACTTTACTGTATGGTTGTGAAACCCTGACAGTGATGTGTCGTAAATTAATTTGTATGTGTGTCTTTTTTCTGTTTCTTTTTTGCCTTTGGCTTTTAGTGGATTTTGTTGTAGTTTGGGACACTGTAAACTGTAGAAAACAAAGTGGCGAAGGATTGAAAACATCGCTATATCATAGTGTAAATTAAGATTTAGATTCATTTAGATTGAGATTTATTGAGATAAAAGCTTAAAAAACTTGGTTTTAGGCTATTTTTAACTGTTTAGTCGAACTGACTAAAAAAATTCATAGGTGACTAAAATCAGTACAGGCCGAATGATAAGGCAGTTAGTTTTAGGTTCGAATGTTATCGAACGATCTTGTAGTCGGCAAGAAAGTTCTTCGTAGTTTTTCTGAAAAAATAACTCTGTTTTGTACACAGTAATAGCAAATCAAAAACTGAAATTATAACGATCCCATTTTTTTGTGTATTTTGCAGAACATGGTCCAACAAATGCAATTATATTTATCGCGTTTCACCGAACTGGCTGGTAATAACATCAACTGTGGACCAATACTCAACTGGCTTGAGGTGAGACTTTTGTTTAATGTTGTGTATCGACGAGATGAGCGCTTGAAAATATCGTAAACGTTAAATGTTATTTAAAGGCGTGCTAAATGTTTTATTGTTTGATATTATCTAGTTTATTTGAAGCAACTTTGTTCTTTACATGATATCCATTACGTAATCTTTTCTATAGAGACATTCCCAAAAGCCAGGTGTTTGTCACTAGTTTTATTGTTTAACATTCCAACGAGGTAGAAAAGTACAATGTATTTTTCTACCTCGTTGCTTCCACACACCAAAAGACACGCACGGAAAAGCTGAATTTTAACAACAGAGCGCGAATCGAAAGAAAATGAAGGGTTTTTCTTCCAATCAAATCTATGATTCCACTCCATGTATTTTTCTACCTCGTTGAACATTCTAAACTAGTAGCAAACAACCGAGTTTTTAGGATGTTTCCGTACTAAAGATTACGTAATGGATATCAGTTTAATAAATTGAAGCTATATAACTAGCTATTTTGACTATTAGCAAACAATTGTACACCCCTGTCTCAGTGACCCGGTGAAATTCTTTTGTCAGTGGGGATAAATAAAGAGACATGAAATCCAGCGGGACTATCAAAAAAGGATTTTTTCCGACTGGGGATACGAAATTTCATTGTTAGAAATATTGGTGGACATGAGGCATTTAAGACAATCTAAATTTAGTGGGGTATCAAAATTTTTACGTTTTTTAATGGTGTTGGTCCTTTTTCTAGTGGGGACGAATTTCTATGCTATTTTTTCACCGGGGACGATTTTTTGAACCTGTATTTCCAGTGGGCCCTCCCCACCGGGTCTGTGAAACGGGGGTGTAATTGTTTTGCTTTTCAAAGTAGTAACCATAACTTTAAGCTAACTTCACGCCACCGGGGCTAAAATTTTATGGGGGATACACAGCCCAAGCACCTTTGAGGAGTCGGATATAATTAAAGATCACTTGTAGACTTCAATTTTTTTTATTTTGAATCTTCCTAAACCTTTAGCTCGATAACCATGGTAACCATCTTGTTGTCATGGAAGCAGACGATTCGGCCATCAACGTACCGGCCATTGCTGCGGGCCGTGCCATCAAACGCTACCAAGCGCAAGCAGCAGATGAGATGAGCCTTGAAGTCGGTGATTTCTTATCAGTTATTGATATGCCATCCCCTGACGAAACCATCTGGTGGCGTGGCAAGAAAGGCTTCGAGGTAAAAACATACACGCTTTTCTTCATAAGAATGGTTTTTTTTTTGGTTTCATGATGAGTATTCTTAACTTTTTGGTGGAAATCATCCTAAAATTCTTAGAATGCGTCTCTTACGTTCTTAGCATCCTAAGTCTAAAAAAAAACGCGCTAAAGAGTAATATAAAACCATTTAATTGATCGACAAGAAAAAATAGGCAAGCTAGAGAAAGATTTTAGATGTATTTTATGGCATTATTCTTAGGATTTTCTTAACTGCTTGGACAATTTCATATTAAATATTCTTCTAAAGTGTATTGTTTTATAATAAAAAACGTGTATTATGTACAAGAATAAGAAAATTGACGTATAAAATCAAGATTCCTTTTACTTGTTTTACACAAAAGGTTGGTTTCTTCCCGTCACACTGCATTGAAATACTGAACGAGAAGGAAATCAATGACCAAATCCTTCACCACCTACAGTCCAGACCTGTGTCTAAACGCCGTGGAAAATTCATCAGTTTCCTGAGATTCTTCTTCAAATCAAGACCCAGCAAAGACGAACTGATGCAGCACGGCATTCTCCGTGAACGCGTGTTCGGTTGTGACCTCGGCGAACGTTTAGCGCTGAGCGGCCGCGACACGCCACTCGTCTTGGATTTGTGCGCCGAGGTAATCGAAGAACACGGAATCGTGGATGGGATTTATCGCTTGTCTGGTATTGTTTCGAACCTTCAAAAGTTAAGGTATGTCATTTTTTAATATCGCAACAAATGAAGGTAAATTTTGTTCAAGTCCTTTTTTCAACGATTTATAGCGGGTGAGAAACATAGAACTTTTGATAAAACTTTGTTGTTAGCTTGAAATTAAATTGTCGTAAGAAATTTAGAGCGTTTTTAAGCTCTTGACTAGTCTAGCATCTAGACGACTAGAATAATAACAGATAGTTTACAAACTGCCCCGCTGTAAAATTTTGCCGTGTCGAATAAAATTACGTCATAACACTCTTGACTACTTTTAAAATTATTTTACTTTATCAAAAATACAGGTTATCATTTGATTGTGACGAACAGCCACCCGATTTACGCGATCCAAAATATTTGAACGATGTCCACTGTATCTCATCACTCTTGAAAACATACTTCCGGTAAAATTCGTTTTTCTTTTATTTCACATTCATAGTATTACGGCGGATAAAGGTTCTCAACGAAATTCTTGTTTGAAAATCAACACTCTCCGTCAAAGATTTTGAGTACCGCCTCTGTATCCGCCTCTGCTCTGTATCTAGAAGTATGTCTTACTTTAACTCAAACTCTCGACAAATCCTGCACTGATGTTACCGCCGAATTTTTTAAATGTAACGCATCAATTGGAAGTTGAACACCTATGACTTTTTGCATATCGGGTGATTGCCTCTCCCAAATGCGTTATCGGTTCTTTGCTTGAATCAAACTTGAAATGTAATAATAAGAGTAATCACATCCCTAAAATCTTACCTTGCAAGTATGATGTAGAATGATAAAGTAAGAAAGTCGAGGTATCGAACAAAACATTTTATTGACTACAAGACTACAAGAATATAGTTTATGCAAACTACCCCCGCTCATAAAGTTTACCGTATGAAATAAAATTACGTCATACACGACTCCAGTTTAGATGTAGGCTGAAGGAAAAAAACCTTGTAATTGACTTCTTTACTATTATCTTCATTATAGTGAGCTTCCAAATCCACTATTCACCCACGAGCTATACGACAAATTTGTTATTGCCATCAAGAAGGCGGACGACGCAGACAGAACTGTTGCTTTCCATCATGTTATTCAGCGCCTTCCTCCGCCCCATTACAGGTAAGATTTTTGTCCTACGACCTAAAGGGTGTAAATGGGGTGTCCACCCGATTTTCACCTTTCGTCGGCTGCCATCATGAAAACTCTGTAGGGTATCCAAAGTAATAGAACTATTAGAGGTGATGTGTTTCAGGTTATGTGTGGTAATAATTGTTGGACATCCCACCTAATAGAACCCTTAGCTTCTAAAGTTTTAGTACGTATTGTAATCTATAACTGTAATCTGTACTCAGTGAACACTTTCCTTATTTCGATACACGGTTTCAAAATATGATTTGCTGGACGAAGCTTTATTATGAAACTATTCAACTGGTTACACAGAAATCAATGAAAAAGAGCAAGTTTTGTTTTTCATTTGGTGATCTTATAATAATAAAAAAGCAAAAAAAAAAGTTTTTGTTTTTGACATGATGTTTATAATTGTCAGCGACGGCATTGAAATTGACGGCGTGAGAAAAAGCCGGTGACGGTAGATCTCAAGCGTCGTGCTGAAATGCCTTGAAAGAAACTGAAGAATGACGTCAATTTGCTTTTGCTTGATTTTGTTGTCAGTTGGAAGATCAATTTGTTTTTCTCGTAAACAGTTTCGTTAGCGGCTTTGATGTCTTCTTGCAACTTTAAGATTTCTTCGTTTCTTGTTCGCAGCATTTCTTCATTTCGTTTTTTCTCTAATAAAAAAAACATTTCTTGGTGGACCAACTTTTTGCCCAATTCCACTTTCTGCACGTCCAGTTGCCATTGCATATTAGAAATTTGCCAATCTTTGTAAGCGATCTCGTTGTTTAGTTTTGTGATTAGGACGGGAAAATTACGTTTTGGTTTGACTGGAGCAGTTTGTGTTGCCTTAACAGATTTGGTAAACTCTTCATGGGCGGCTGAAATTTGTTGGTCTTCATTATTTTTGTGGATCAGATTCAATACTTCATTCACAAGCCATTTCATGAATTTCACTTCTTCTGATGATCCAATTTGACGGCAAGAAAACGTTTCTTGATTATTTTCATTATCTTTGTGAATCACATTCAATACTTTATTCTCAAGCCATTTCATAAATTTCTTTTCTTCTGATAGTTCAAACTCACAACACGAAAACATTTCTTGTTTACACATTGTGTTTTCTTGCAAACTTCACTATCAATCAATATAAATACTTTTTATACTCAAAATTCTAACTAGATTTGTCAAAAAGATTCGGCGAACTCTCTTTTCAACAAAACGTTTTCTAGAAATGAACTTCTAGCTAGTTGTATCTTTTTTTATTTGACGTCAATTTGAATGTCAAATTTTGACGTCAGTTCATATTGAGTAATAATAAAATTGATTGACGTCACTTTTCAAGCATGCTCATGGAAAGCCAATTTGCAAAATTTGCCATCTCCCTAAAAATGACCAGCAGACACATAACGTCATTCCAACATTTGTCCTGACTTTGAAACAACGTTGTTTGGACTGTAGAACACGTTCCATGCCTTCTTCCCAACAACATCAACAAAGTAGTATAAATCGTTTTATCTTTTTTTTATATTCCGTACCGTAGAACAATGAACAAGCTACTGCGTCATTTGAATTATTGTGCTTCCACTTCGGACACGACGAACATGACAGCAAAGAATTTAGCTATCGTATGGGCGCCAAATCTCTTGAAACCGAACAGCGATGATTCCGTGGCCGCACTGACGGAGTTTCGTACGCAAGCGATCATTGTGGAATACATGATTCGTAATGTAGATGTGTTTTTTGATAAGAATTTGGCATCGGCAGCTATCGCTTACTACCCTGAAATGAAAGAAACAGAACAACAACAACAAGTGCAAGATGGTACAGTTATATGTTTTCTTTTTCTTTTTCCTTCTGGGTATTTTCTTTTTCAGAATAAGAAATGGTGAATTCAACTGTGGTTTTTCTATGGGGAAAAGAGAAAACTTTTAATAGACCTAGAATCTGGATATGTTTTCCTGTGGTTTAAATTATGAGATGCTTAGATTTAACCATTCTCCGTTTTTTTACTGTTTTATACTGTTCCAAACTTAAAAAATTCTTCAATACATTACTATCCTTTATTATCGTTTTAGAATCTGAGTCCACCAAACTTGGTCTTCAAAACAACAGTGGTCCAAAGTTGATTTCTTTAGAAGAAGCTCGCCAACGTATTCACAAACAACGCGAACTGACCAAGTCTGTTTCAGTCGACGGAAGTAAGTAAACGGAACGTTGTTTCAACGTCAGAACGTTATTTGGACGTTGAAACAATGTTGAAAAAACGTTGTGTGTCTATACTGTGTAGAAACCGGGAGAATATCACTTTTTTTAACTTCTTTTCTGTGTCATCCTGGTTTCTATATAATTGACTTTTTTTAGTGACAATAATTCCTTTTCGTGTTTTCTTTTTTGAAAAAAAAAATTTAAAATCTAACAATTTACAGTCGCTTTTTTTCAGAGAGCTGGTATGTCGAAGTTGATTCTAATATTGTTGGTTTCCTGACATAAACTTTTATTTTGTTCATTTTTCAGCTTCATCCAGTCCACGCCACAGCAAACTTCGCGGCTCATTCAATCCGCCCAAGATGTCAACTGCCGCCCCCATATCGCCTCAACCGACACTGCTATCTCTGGAGGAAGCCCAAGCACGCACAAATTCCAACAAATCGAAAACCGTTCCCATCCCCAGTGGGTTGATTCGTTCTGAAAAAGGCTCCATATCATCTGATTCAACGGTATTGGTTCACCTCTTTTTTTTCTTTTCTTTTCTTTTTTGGAATATAAATAATGAAACTGAACCGAAAGTAATTGCCAGTCACTTACTTGTAGCCTCAGAAACTCAGAATCAAAAAAATCTACGTCAAGAATTTATTTATAATTTTTTTTTTTTTGCTACAAAGTGTCACGCTCACTTGATGGTTCTTTGTGTTTCAGCAGGCATAGAACGTTGTGTCAATGTCTAAATAACGTTTCTAAAGTCCCATGCCTGCTGGGATTCGTTTTTGAAGATAAAAAGATTCTTTTTTACTGTTTATCATTTACTTCTTCAATATTTCGTTTCATTTTCTCTTTAATTTCAGATGAGTGCAAGCGTCAACTCACCGCGCAGGACGCGCAAATGGTTCGGCTTATTCTCCAAAGTCAGCAAATCATCGAACATCGAAGACGCTTCAGAAATCGATCTCCTCAAAGCCTCTCATTCCTTTTACACCAAGAAGACTAGCCCGCAAATCTCAGGCCCAGCTCGATCTCAAAGTGAGTACAGGCTACACGATATTCCACGACGCCCTGTGCAGCGCAGTGAAAGTTTCAGTTCTACTTCGTCCGCCGATCGCACTTCAATATCTGCCGATCGTTCCTCAATCTCCTCCCAACAAAACACTGCACCACTTGCTACACCCGAGTCCGAGTACGACATCAATCTCAGTGATACGGACAGCATTTCTCTTATGTCGGCCATCGTGTCGGTCAGAGCCAAATACATGAATCTGGATGACGGTGCAAAACGATATCAATCACCCACAAAAACACCACTATTCAGTGTAGGCGAACCTTTGAACTTCCGTAAACTTTCTGATGACGAACTATTAATAGAACCACCACTTGAAAACACTCCTCCTTTGGAATCAGCCCCTCCGGCTCCAATAGCGGCGCCATACAGCAGTCACCGACGCGGGGCCCCGAGTAACGACTCTGGATATTTGTCTCAAGCCAGTACTTTAAACCGCGGAGCTAACAGCGAAGGCTACTTGTCATCACAAGCAAGTACGCTAAATCGTAACAGCACCGCTACCGAACAATTTGGAATATCTCCGCCAATTACACCGGCCAATACTTGTTCACCAGAACGTAAGTCTTTACGTAATAGCGGCCGGGCTAAGCGTAATACTTCAGAAGACGATGTTCCCATAAAACGTGTTCGTTCGTTGTCACCGGAAAGTTACGTAAACATGACGGCGGAAAACGTATCCCGTAACGAATCAAACTCTACGGGAAAAGATATTATAAACACTAATAAAGCTAAAGAGGCATCAAAACAAAATGATTACATTAACGTTGAAAGCATGGAAATTAACAAGGTTGATGTTCCGGTCAATGTTCCGTCACAACTTCTTGTTACATCCCGTCCAAGTACGTTGAACGTGACCTCGCATTGCGTTAACACAACAACAACAGTCGTCGATAATAAATCACATGAATCTCCCAAAATTTCTGAGATGGTTGATCCAACTATCCTCCATAAAGCGGGGCCAAATAGTATTATGTCTCGTTTATCCAGATCAACTTCTGTAGGAACTGCTACGTCCCCTCCTAATAATCGAGGCAAAACATCATGTTCGTCACCCGAAAAAGAGACTGTTTTTGGACCACGTGAGCTATTCTATCAAAGCAAACGGGAGAAAGCAAACGAGAAATCGAGCCCGACGCCAACTTCTGCTAGACAGCCTGGAAGCCCTGTTCGTACTCCGACCAGGACTCATTTCAGTTTTACGCGTAGTCAATCAATGACCGCCCGGCGTTCCGCGGCTAATACACCAGATTCGGATCGGTCAGCTAATGTCAGTATGGACTCTACGGACGGGAAAGTTATAATGAGATCTTCAGTTTCTAAGAACCGCGACGAGCAGAGACGATCACGCCGTCTCTCCGTACGTGAACGCGCAGCCATGTTCGGTGACATCACTACACCTATATCGCCAAGTAACTCTACTTGGAGCGAACGCGTCGATACAAATGAAGATGGTGACGAAATGTGCGAAAGAACTTCCTCGGAAACGTCGATAAATGAGGATGTGAAATCGCCAGTGTATAAACAATCGAAAAATTCGCATCATGTAAAATGTGAAAATATGGATCCAAAAGTAATAAAGACTTCTTCGAAACGAAACTCGAATGCAGACGTCTCCTCGAGAGATTTCGATTTGAGATGCCGAGTTAGTGACGGTATTAAAAGTGGTGATTTTCCTCGGTATAACTCGACACCCAGGTTGCAATCGAATAGTATCGATAACCTCCGTAACCAGCATCGCAATGTTATCAGTCGTTCCACAGACCGTTTAGTTCGCACATCATACAATCGAGGAGTTGTAAATAACGAAAAGGCAACGCGACCGAAATCTGAGATTTTGTCGCGTTTTGAATACCGCTCGTTTGACGATAAAATGAACGAACAAGCTCGCTCGTATTCGGTTTCAACGAAGAGTACCGAGAAAGGGGATGTATTTTATTCGTCGAAATCCGAAAACCGACTATACGGCTCCGGCGACTATAACTCGAAACAAATCGGAAATTTCCCATTGACTTTAAGAACTGGTAGTGGACATAACAGTCAAGTTTCAATCGACGCACCTAGAGGTACACGACCACACTCGCTGTACGAAAACGAACGACGATCATATTACGACAATATTTCGTATGAAGTTGTTTAAATCTACGGAGATAGTTTTAGTATTTTTAGTTTGTTTGTTTTCTTTTTATTTCATTTGTGAGTAAATCGGTTTGAATCGGTTTAGTTTTATAGCGTTTTATACAGGTTTAGAGATTATCCATGCTAGTTCTATAGCGTATTTTAATTTACTTTTACTTTTAGTACATTAAAAAAAACATATCACTCGCCTTTTTAAAAATAAAACTAGTGTGGCAAACATCACGGCTTTTTAGAATGTTTCTGCAGAAAAGATTACGTAATGGATATCATGAATTGTGTGCCAGTTTGTTGTTTTCATTTCGATATCCATTTTCAAATTTGTGACTTATCGATCCGTCGAAAATTTGTAACACGTTGTGTTTTTTCTGTTTGACATTTTTTAATTATATACATTGTCATTTTTCGGGGTAACCTTTATAAAGTATTATCATATAATTTATTTGCCAATTCGAGACCACATCGTTCTTTAGTACAAAAGTCTCTAAAAATCGCTTGAATAAATTAAATTGGCATCAGCTTCCTTATAAAGTGTTTCTCCGAGTGATCATATTTTCAATGTCATATTTTTTTTAATTCGCATTTAATTCAGAATTGTAAATACTAAAGAAGATTTTATTTTTCTGTTCAAAATTTTGTGTTTTTTTTTCGTCTTGTTTTCCACTGATAATGTTAAAATAACTTAATATAAATATCTCGCTCGCTTAATACAAACATTTATTTTAATTCTTGAACTTAGGCTTTGCTTTATCACAGCTTCGACTATAACTTTTTCATGATATATTGAGAGTGTCCCAGAAATAAGTTTCGGTTAGATTTTTATTTTTCATATGCACGTCGATTCTTTTATTTACGATAAATGATCACAACAGTATACTCGATCAAACATCGAAACTTTTTTCTGGGACACACTCGTATTTATGTAATATTCATTATGGAAGCATCCCGCAAAATACCTAATGTTTGCCACTAGCTATTTAGTTATAAATTCAAAAATAATGGCAAACACCCGGTGGTTTTGGGGTGTTTCCGTATAAAAGACCGTGACCGGACCGTGAGAATCGTTTTCTGACACATTTCTACGATAAGAAGAATAAGTACCTTATCGTACAAAATAATGTCGGACTAATTTTTCGTCGGACTAAATTATTCGTTTGACATAATTTTCGTCACCCACAAATATTTTCGTCACTTTTGTCCAAAAAACGCAAATTTTAGCCTAAAAAACTTTTCTTTTTGGACTTTTTGTCGGACTAAATTATTCGTCGGACTAAACACCTCCAAACAATATGGTTTCCCATTCTCTTTCTTATACTTCTTCATTTCAAAATAATTTGACCAAGAGCAAAAATTAAAGACTCATACTCATACAAGAAATTAACTTTAGCTTGACGCTTGACACACAGCAAATTATTCTAGATGCAAATAGTTTAGTCTTTTGTTTGGTTTACGGTTTACGAGGAGGGCCTTGAAAAAAATATAGAAGAAACTTGATTCTAGGCTCATTCTATCACGAAACATGCTTACTTCTTAGATATATGTTCAACAATTTTGGTATAGGTCTGCGCAATTCAGACTAAAAAAAAGTGGCCTTTGTATCAACCCCGCCCAAAGCGAACCGTCGACTGCCTGGCGGCCGATCGGGAAAATTAGAAAAATAGGAGGTTTACGTTTTACGTTTACGTTTAGGCCTAAGCTGTGTCCCTAATCTCAGAAAGTTTATCGCCCTGGGGTACGAGGTTGTCTTTGCATACAGCGTCTATATAACACGTGTAAGAGAAGCAAAAGAAAGACACATAATACATATGGTGCAGCAGCAGCAGCTAGCTAGCTGTCATGCATTAGCAAAAGAAATGTTTCGATTCAACCTCGTACCCAGGCCGATAAGGTTTCATTCTGACATTAGAGCGAGACGACGCTTAGGCTTCCTATTTTCCCGCGCCGCCGACGTTTCGCCCTGGAATCGAGGTTGTCGATTTACGTAAAAAAGTAAAAATATTTTAGCAGTTCGGGCGGAAAAATGGTGGAAGAAGGCGGAAGGCGAAACATCTGCTTTGCACTGACTTGACCTCGACGTATGAAAACACGGGGGGAAATGGTAGCAATTTTCAAAACAACAAAGATTCGAAACTTGGATTTATAATTTTATTTCTGCAAAAATGTTAGATTTTTTCACTATTTTTTCCAAAGGTGGTATCGTTTTGTGGTATTTCCAAGGGACTGTTGGAGATTTCACAAATCCTGTAAATGAACTTATCAAGAGTGTTGTACTTCAGGTCGGTAAATTATGATTATTAATAAATGATTTTTTAACTTTTCAATTTTTAAAATTAACATAACGACATAAATAAAGACCTTTCTGAGAACGGTAATTCCTGTTTTTGCAAAGTGAAGAAATAAGACTAGGAAAGTAATAGCCAATAGAGGTTTAGAGATAGAAAAGCACTGAGATTATTTATATTATATAGGTACACACAAAATTATAATTTTGTGACATATTTGATGGGGGAGGAAAAGATAATAGCCAGACGATGTCAATCGAACGAATCAAATGCCAAATCAATTTAACGCAATCAAACGTAATCGAATGATTGAAATTGATTGTCGACCGCAATCGAATATCAATCAAATATTACAGTAGTTTTCACATTTGATTCGATTGCATTCGTTTACGTAGTTACTAAAACATGAAACGTCCAGGAAACGGGGAGAAACAAGGTGAAACAGGAGGAAACAACATGGAAACGATAGGGAAGCGGGGGAAACGATAGGGAAATGAACAACGATAGGGAAATGAACAACTATAGCGAAACAGGTGATAGGGTGAAGTAACAACATATGATACGTCGTCAGTCTGAAAAACCAAGCAAAGAGATAAGACTGCAAAAAATAACGGTTGATCTAAGGGAAGAAAAAGAATCTACATTATACTGTGCTACTGTCAGTGGAGGAAAATACATACCGTCGTCCGTCAAACCGTGTAACATGGGAACCTTAAGTCAAACATGGGAAGCCAAAAAAGACGCCATTTTGATGACCTTCCAAGATCTTGTGAATGTTGATGTTTGAAAACGAAAGTAGAATTCAAT